>JAQQPU010018749.1:0-17184 GCA_029168905.1 Artemia sp. Kazakhstan ARC1039
AACGAATTTTGGGACTAAAATTCGAGAATACGCCAGTTTTTTCGTTACTTTAGAAATAAATTTGGGCTATGGATTTGCATATTAGGGGAATGGGAGGGGAGTAAAGTATAGCGGGTCTCCATGCAAAATGTGTTTGATACAATTATTCTGCATATTAGATAGACAGATAGAGAAGTGTATTTTAAAGCCCAATATACGGCCATGAACATAGTAAAATAACATAAATGAAAGTAAAATAACATAAACTTTGATCAGCGATCATCATAAAACACTTAAATGAAAAACTACATTAACCTAATAATAGTACTTAATGCTTGAAATAGCGCTCGTTGAAAAAAAAAAAACACTTAACACTTGAAAAAAAAAAGTTAAATAAAACATTATATTTACTTTATACTGGGATTTTTTTCTTTTTTTTAGTTAATAAAATTTCCAGATACCTCGCTATTCTTCTGTAATTTTTTAGTGGTCATACCTAGAAGGAATTGTTTTCTTACTTCAAACTGTCCAAATATTTTACCTACCCCCCCCCCCCTATGCGCGAATATATAGCCCAAATTATATATTTTCCATATATTCTGTCACATGTCTTTGTCTTGTCTCATGTTAAGATGAAAGAAACTAACGAAGAAACCGGTTTGTTCTCGAGTTTTACATAGCGTAAACTTGAGTGAGTGGCGCATAATACACAAGTACCAAATTCCTCCCCCCTATGGAAATAAAAAAAAAACCTCAAATAAAATTTCCAAATTTGGAAAGTCTTATTTTCCACGGGGGGCGGGGGTATTATCCAGGGGGGGGGGTAAACGCCGGCCACCATGTTTGATATACTCCTAAACCAACGGACCAAACATAGTGAGATTTTGTAAATATACTGTAGTTAACACGACAAGCAAGAGCTAGTCAGTTTTTTAGTAAATAAAGTAAACAAGAAAAGTTTGTAAAATCCTCATCAAAATGACGTAATCCATTTCCGATATAGGTGACCCAACGAGTTTCCGCCCGAGAGAAGCAAGAGTCATTTCGCAAATACTTCCCTGGACTGCGCACCTAGTGACATCGTTACCGCATATGGGGTTGAATTTAAGTCCGTTGTTTCTAAAGGAGTGGGTTATCACTACTGTGCTACGTTAACTATCCTCACCGTGAAGCACCGAGATTCTGTTCGAGTGGAGCAAGGTCCATTTGCAAGGACCAGGCTGCTTAAGATCTTGTCCGAGCAAAGCAGACGCCATCAAAAGCGAGGGTCATCAAAAGCTGCAAAAGCCAGTCATGTTATCTAATACGAAACTCTTCTGGTTATCCTTGAGTTTTTTATGATTGGTTTTAGAATCTAGAGATGACAACATCATGCAGTTCTGTGAAAAATCTACCCTCAGGGAGTTTCAAGCCCAAAAACTTCTGAATTTTGGACAGGCGTCTTCAAACTATATAGACGCGCCAGGGAACTCTTCAATCTTCAGTGTCATTATGTCAAAAACCCGCACGAAATAGGCCAGTCACAAATAATTTCTGAAACAACTCATTAATTTGTTTTAAAACCATTTGGATTTGAAAGTGCCATTTTCTGAGCATTAAACATGTGTTTATACTCTAGAACTGGGATGGCATGTCAAATGGTCGAGTTGTATATACACTGATTAAAGTCAAATAAAGGCATAACGCAATACAAAATTGTAACTGCATTTTCTTCACTTAGTTATAATTGGAAAATAATTAATGCAATGATATTATTAGCGCTAGCATTGAAGCTTAAAGAGAAGTTTTGTGGTTTAAATACTACAAGAATTTTATGTGGCAAACCGACAATCTTAGATATCCAGAAATGGACAAAAACGGAAGCGGTAACAACGAGTAAAAGTGACGGTAAATATTTTTTGCAGAGTATGACTACTATCGCAATCCAGGGGCGTAGCTCCAGAATTTTTATTGGGCGGGGGGCAAGAGGGTTCCGTATCCGGATAGTCAAGTAGCACGGACTATATAATATTTGTTCTCCAGATTATTGGGGGGCATCTGCCCCCCTTGCTCTCCCCCCAAACGACGTCCCTGTCACAATCAGTTCATTATATAGAAGGCAAATAGAAAGGGAAGGAAAATAATTTCTAAATGAATTTGAGTACGAACTACTGTAGATTTATAGAATGACCTACAAACTATAATATCGGTTGAATTAAAATTTGGGCTCTTGGTGGCCCTGATTAAGGGTGATTCTTGGACTAGTAAACTAGTCTGAAAAAACCTATAATGCGCTGTCAAGACTTTAATTTTCCATGCGGCTTGAATGTCGCAACATCTGTGAAACTTAATGCTGTGGGAAAAAAGTAACAGTGAAAAGAAATTAACATTTGTCATGCTAGCGTTTAACGGTTTATAGTAATACTCTGTTGGTCTGTATTTATAATACATTGTCTGTCGTGGATTTTGCTGCTGAAAGTAAAACTGCTTGGAATAGGAAAATAATATAATTTATTTACGGAAAGACCAAAAAAAATTACATCAAAAAAATACTTAACGTGAACAGCAGCACAAAATTTAACTGCAAAACAAAGAAATAAAACTAGTGCACTAGAAGTGGGTGTACTACGTGACAACCTACTTCTTTATTGTTTTTCAGTAGCCTGAGAGATAACTAGTTCAGGGGTCTACAATTTCGTATTTTCGAACTTCTGGTGTATGTCTGCGCCAGGCCGGTAAACAAGGTAAACAATCATGGTCATAGCTTTGCCCAACCTTCAATTAACGGCACTGTTGAAATTAACGTCGTAATTTTGCGGCACATTTTTTGAAAAAAGAAAGTAGTATTTCACGGGATACTGGTTGAAAGTGTACAGGAACTAGACATCGCTCCGCCCTGCCCGGCATCAATGAATATATAAATCACCTCTCCTGTCCATTGTGTTCAGTCCACTACTGCTTGTCCTGCAATCCGCAATTACCTTGATCCTAGCGTCGACCTTTCCAACTAAATATCCTCAGAGATCTGTGCTTGTCTCGAAAGAATACCAGATTCTTTCACCTGTGCTATTTCTCCATGAAGTGATAGTTTCTCAGCGCAACCAATGCGGAGGAAACAAGTATCTTTGTTACCGTGTTCACCAGAACGCTCAGGTCAAGAGGACTAGGTGTAGTTTTCATTTAGATGATATGTTTACATGTAGCGCCTTTTGACTTTTCATAGCTGTTCTGTAGTCACTTAACCAGAAATAGAAAAACAGACTTTCCCAGGCACACGAGTTGGGATGGGGTGGCACTTAGGCCAAATCCTCCTAAATCTTAAAGACTTGCATAATTTGCAATATTTGGCATTTATCTTGCTGATTTTTTGCTCTTTTCCGATTGTACTCCCCCAAGAAGAAAGTTCTATGTACAGGGAGGGGGTAAGTGTTTTTGAAAAGCGATAAAAAAAACAGGCAACTTATGTATGCACTATAGGATAATGTAAAAAAAGGGGGGGAATCCTTGAGATTTTTGAGATGACATTTCCTAAAGCCCCTTAGCCGTAAATGACGTCGCATTATACATGCGCATTTCATTTCTCCATGAAGTGACCAATGCGGAGGAAACAAGTATCTATACAATCTTGAAAACAATATTTTTGTCAGATTATCGTAAAGATTCAATAGTTTTTGACCGGAAAACTCCCTCTCCTGCTACTTATTGTTCACCTTTTGATTCTAAGGTCTTAAGAGACTAAGAGAACATGCCTATATTTTCTCTTATGTTAACAGAAATACGGATTCAAACGGTCTGAAGGAAATCCACGCATTGAAACTTCTTGACTTACTTTTAAGTAGTTATTTTCATTAACTGTTTTCAACCATTCTTCTAGACGAATATTGCTTTGTTAAATATCACAAAACTACTTGAATAAATTTTTTTAGGATTACTATTACGAGGCAAAGAATGAACGTCAGCGAAGAGATATTAACGATAACAACATTGACAGTGAGGTCGTCGAAAATGCGGATCAGAAGCCAAGTCCCGTGTCTACAGCTATGACTTACTTAAAGGGAGTCCCTTTGGTTCTTTACGAGACCACTACAATTGTCGCTCCAATTACTATGCAGTACATGTTTAGTGAAGAAAGACCACATCCTCATTGTGAGCTAAAGATGATGTGTGAGGTCAACACAAGACTTACAGCCCGATATGGACGGCCTGGTGAGCTCGTCATGCAACTTGCTAGGTAAGGAATATCTTAGTTAATTCTTCGTTCCATCCCATAAATTGATGAAGTACTTATTAGGTTGAATTAGAGACTGTTCGCACATTCTTCAATAAAATAGACTTAGGCATGGTTAAAAACAATCTTGGGAACGCCATTATGGGCGCCCATATGGAAGGGAAGAGAGGGGCTCCAGCCCCCCCCCCCCTGGCTGAATGATGCTGCCTTATATTTTATATTTTCGTTTTGAGATTTTTATTATACAGCATTGGAAGTGCGGATTAGACCAGCTAAGCCCCCCCCCTAAAATTCAGCTTATGGATGCCAATGAACGCCATTAAAACAAATTCAATATATAGGCTTATTTTAATGTTTACATCCATTGAATAATAACCAATCTTTTGAATTTATTTTCCCCTCTGTTTCAAATCCTGTGGATTTGTCATCTAGACACAAAAGAAAAATCTTTGTCGAGCAATTTTGCTTTCAAATTACAAATCTTCTTTATTTCCATCACTTTTGCCGTTGCAAATTTGCCGAGGTATTATATAGCTTGTCCTAATCACTCCAGTAGGCTCATACTCAGGGGACGACGCGGGGATGACTTAAGGCCCATTTCTCATCCCCAATATTCTGAGAAATATGTGATTCTGCCCCGTATATCTACATGATAATTTACCTGTTCCTATTTTGACTAATACATTATCAGAAATAAATTGCGGCGTAAGAACATGCTTTGCGGTACCTAAAGATCCCTAGTCCAAAAATAAATCAATCCACTGCTCAGAATGTACCCAGAGGGGGAGGGATTTGAATCCCCCCCCCCCAAAGATGAAATATTCCATATACAGGAGAATTTGTTGCTTATGTAATAACTTCCCAGAAAAATGTTGTTTTTTTTCAGTGTTGGAAGCTACTATAAAAGCCTAATTTAGCTATAATTTTCAAATGCTTGCAGCATTTAATTGGAAAATCGGACACATCGTGCTTCATTCACTTATTTGTACCATTAGAGGTTCCACTAATCAAAATGTTAGCTTATTAGTTTTACCAACTGGCTTTACCACTTACTTACCAAACGAAAGCGAAATATTGTTCATTAGGGAAGTAAAATGGCCGAAAGTGAGACTATTTCCTTAATCGTTTGAAAAAACCCATTCAACGGAGCCCTTCAAGACATCCCCCTCATATAAGATACCTTTGTATCTTATATGAAGTCCACTACAACAAATATGATACATAAAATGTGGGAAGAGTTTAATTCACAATTATGGGTACTTTGTTTGGGGGGGGGGGTCCAATATTTCATATAGAAGTATATAAAAAAAGGAAAAAGATATTTTCTTAAACAAACATTGATTCTTTGACCAAAAAATGAATTCTAGGAAAGATTTCTGAATGCCCGTTTGAAAATTTAGGTCACTGCGTCTTGCGAAGCGTGCTGTGCATAAACACGACACCATTGAATCATGATATTTGTGATGAGAAATCTGCGTAATAAAATATCTGCTGTATTTTCATTTATTTTATTGCTAAATATAAAATTCAAAAGTGGAACAAGACATTCATTTTTTTAATTATATATAAGATGCAGCTAAAGTTTCTGAAGGAGAAGTTATATTCGTAAGACAAAGCGTAAAATACAACAGCTTTATTCAGGAATATATGGGCTTCTCTGCACCAAAAGTATTTCAGATGTTAATGACCTGTCTTTATTTCATCAGATTTTCTCGGATTCCTTGCCGCCAAGAATTTTCATTTGCTATTGCTTAAGAGAAGATTCAGAAGTGGAACATGACATTCATTTTTTTTAATTGTGTATAAGATGCTGCTAAAGTGTTTAAAGGGAAAGTTACAACCAGTTAGACAAAGCCTGTAATGCAACAGCTTTAATCGTGAATATATTAAAATAAAAAAATATCACAGATTTAAATGAACTCTTTATTTCATCAGGCATTCTTGGACCCCAAGGACTTGACTTGCGTGTTTTTTTCTGTAAACTTGAAAATGAGTTACAGAAACTAAAGCGAAAGCCTACCCAAATTCCGACTAAAAATTTTCTTTTAAACAATCAAATTAAATAGTTTAGTGATTCTTGGAAAACGTTAGAAAAATTAATTGGACTAAGGTGGCCACTTTTCTAACAAAACTAGGAAAGAATTCTACAACGAATGAGAATTGTATCATTCATTTCTACCAATGCGTTTGCAAGTTGCCATTGGTAATTATAATAATAAATAATATTGCATTTTAGAGCCTTTAACCCAGGAGCTTTTAATGTCCCTATTTATTGATTTATATTTATTTGTATTTATCTAATATCTTATATTCACCCTATATTATATTTGATTTATATTCACCTTATTTATATTTATCAATTTATATCATTTATAAACTTATGTCATAAGATATGCAAGGAACTGATACATTCAACACTAAGACATTCATAAGATATGCAAGGAACTGATACATTCAACGCTAACACTGATAGCAAAGCATGCATATCAATAAAATAAGTAAGTTAGGAATTAAGCCTTTTTATGAAAATACTACTGTATAACCAGAAGATATAAAATAGACAAAAAGTATTCATCTCTCTCTCCCTAAAGATTGATATTCGGATTGACGAAAACCTGCTATATCTAGATGAAACATAACCATCTCCTCATCGGGAGTCACACATGGCAATGTTTGTCGATTGCGTCAATGAGCAATTACAGTTGCCAGCAAAGAGTATGGGTAACTTATAAGTAGTAACTGGCACTAGTGTCGACAAAAAATCAACGCCATCTAACGTTTACCGGCACTTTGCATTTTTTCAGTGTAATAATAAAAATAATTAATCTAATTTGTGTAGTTGGTAAAATTATTGTTGCAATAAGTGTCTCATCTCAGTTCCTGACAATAAAACAAGTGAAAAGCTTAAAAGAAATGCGTAGTGTCGCCAAACGCTAGATGGCGTTGATATGTTGCGTCGAGATTAGCGCCAACTTCCCCTCTTTTAAGCTACCCATACTCTTTGGTTGCCTAGTTAATACAGGATTTGTATGTCCAACTTTTACAGTCATGATTACCTTTTCTATCATGCAACCACTCTCATCTTCTATGGCTATTGATGTTATTTGCAAAAAGTCCCAGAAAAATTCCCTAGTTACCAGATAAGAGTTCAATTTTTCAACTCTGTTATTTTCTTAACAAAAGAAGTAGAATAAATAAAGTTTGCTATTAAACTGCCATTGAAAATGAATATTGCGCATTTCCAAATAATTGTTTGGACCTAGGGTAATCCTAACCCTATTTAGAGAATGTACATAAATATCTTTATATGTGTATCCTCTGCATATTTCTATGAAAAATATGGTTAATTTCTCTCCTAGAGTCGTAAATTGCTAACACTTTTGAATTGTAGAGCTACGTTATTTTGGGTCGATAACTTATAAAAATTTGAAATCAACCCTTATCAGTTCGATTTAGTTGAAATCGAAAGTAAAGGCAGTGGATACTTCAATAAGTTGAAGTTTGGTAACACATATTTACTATTGTTAAGTTGAAAATTAAAAGCATTACTTTTCTCAGATATGCTCAATGTTTTGTTTGTTTTCGAAAATTTTATATGAAAAACATCTCTCAATCGAGACAATTTTAGGTTCCAGGTTTAATTCAAGGTTTCAGTCAAAGAGTATGGGAAATTGATATAAGCTTAAGCACTTTAATACGAGCTCATAAGAATTGAAATTACTAGCTGCTGACAGTTCAACACTACCCAGCAGTTACCCAAAATTAAAGTTGTAGTGTAGGTTCTTTTTGGGTTGCCCTAAAATTTTCTTAAAGATAGCAGATTATTTACGTCTTTGTAAAGTAGTTAGGCTGGTTTAAGATGCAGGTCATAGGCTAGTTCTAAAATTGGATAAATGTAGCCTATCTACTGTGCCTTTTTGGTAAAAAGGGTTCCTTCATCTTAGGCCAAATGCAAAGCAAAAACAATTTATTTTGATTTTTTAATTTCTTGTATTAAAATTTACTTTATTTATTGTACTTTAATTTTTTTTATTAATAGTATATTGCTTAAACTTTCATGATTACATTTTTGATTATAATAATTATTTCTAGATGGCATTGTTCTGTTGTTTTTTTTTCGGGGAAAAACTCCAGTTTAAGTCCCTAGTTGTCATTGGCTACACTATATTAGCAATCTTAGCTAAAATTCTGCTTTCTTTATAGCACATTGGCTGGATATGCTATCGGTGGTGACAATGCGCCACGCTACGACGCTCTTTTGGAAGCCAGCCGAATGGGCCGACGAAATGAGGACTGTTCAGAGAAATTTCCCAAATGTTCGACCCGTGCTGATTCATCCCCAATCCCGGTTCTTGTCAGGATGGCTAGTCGAATAATGAACAACTAAAACCTGTGTTTAATTGTAGTGCGTATTCATACCCGGTAATTTATTTGTATTTAAAAACCGATGTTACTTTTTATATATATTTTTACGACGGGGAGGGAATAGGTTTTTGTTGAATAAAATTCGAATTATGACCACAAATTGAGTTTTATCCTGACTTAGGCAGGTACCATAAAAACAGGTTTGTCCCGTCTTGTCCAAAAAATACCTGTATTAAGTACTTCCATTTCTAAACGGCCTCTGGTTATTCATTATACTTTTGGCTCGGAAGTCGTTATGACAAGTTAGACGAACAAAACTGATCACAAAGGATTTATCATAGATCTCATGAGATTACCTTCCAAGACTGATTCTTAGTGGTGCTGGGAAATTAGGAAGCCTTATTTAAAGCGTAGGTTCAATCTAGGATCTACCCCAAAAATTTTGAAGGTGAGGAAAAAACGGAAATATGCGTTTGGGTTTTATTTTATCTTTATGAAGATGTAGCTGTCTATGAAAGTAAGATTTTTTAAGGGTATTCAAGATTCGATACATTTTCGAAAATTAAGGCTCACTGTCTCAACTATTTTTGAGAGTAAAAGAAGATGATATAACGTATTTTGGAGAAAAATGAAGCTTCTAATCTTGATAAGCCAAATGTGACACGATAAAACAGATTAAACATCGATGGCAGCCCTAAACACCCCTTCCCTTAGGGACAATCAAAAGTTTGAAGTTTTTTTCTAGCTAGTACTGAAAACGAAGCTCTGAGCTCCCCCCTTCTCTTCACCTAAGCACCCCCTCCCCTTTCTTGACCATCAAGCGTTTTAGATGGTAAAGGGGGTAACAATATTCCGTTGCAAGTCATATATAAAATAAATAATTGAATCAATTCCTTGAGCCCCCCCCCCCTCCTCCAGAAAAATTCTCCTACTCCGTCTGGACCTTCTACCAGACAGGGTAATATGTGCTATGAGCCCTTAAACAAAGCACGATATATTAGAATGTTTTGAAACAAGTTGGAAAAAACTTCGATTTATTTAGAAATGCATAATAAACAGACAGATTGACAATTTAACCGCCATACAGCGTAAAAAAATGCAAAAACAATGAACACACGCAAAGTTGACACCCTAGAAGGTTAGGTTTTTCATGAGAAACAAATAGATCAAGAAAGAGAGCCGATAATATGTCCCATCTCTCCTGAAATATTAGGATTCCACAGTTTATCTTGTCTATTTCCATATTTTCTCGTTTTTGGAGGTGGTGACTCCCTTCCTTAAGAAGTATTATTTCTTTAGCCTCAGGACTGTTACCTTCCATTCAGATTAAGAGGAAAGCCCACCGCTAGAATAAAACGAAATGCAGAAAAGTAGTTTTCAAAGTGTCTTCTTGAGATGCGTCAACAGTTGTTTTTCATGCCTACTTAAGAACTTGAAAACTATTGACGCACCTCAAGAGCAAAGAACATCAATGGCCAAAATGTAATGATAGATAACGATAATGCACAAAAAGAAAGATAAAACTCACAACAACACTTAAATGAAGAAAAACCCAGAATACTACTCAATAAAATATATGGAGGAAACCAGGGGCGGATCCGGAATTTTTTAAGGGGGGGGGGCAAAATAGGTTGATCCGATAAACTTGCGCTTGGAGCAAGTTTAATTAACGCAAACTTGTATTAATTAAGTAAATGACACTACTTTAAACTACGTTAAGGGGCGCGCGCCCCCTCTCCCCCTGGTTCCGCCACTGGAGGAAACAAGACAAGTTGAACAGTAGCTCAACAGTAAAAAGTAATGTCTTCGAACCAATAAACGCATAATAATAATAAATTCTGGCCTTAAGCCCTGTTTTGCCGAGCTAGCTCTGTTATCACTATTCCGGCTCGGCCTTCTCTCTGGATTCTTCGCAACGATTTGGAAGTCTGACCGAATAATCTCTGTTTCAAAGTTATATTGTGATCCGACCCATATTGACCACATAGGCCGATAAACCCCCTGACTATGAAACTTTTTATGAAGACATTTTCAATAAAATCTATCAAAGCCTATGAAACTTTTTATCAACAGTTTTTAAACACAGATAAGAAAAAATTAAGCTATACGAACATTATTGTCCGATTCCACTTTCTAGGGCTATAAGGAAAGAAAGGTTGAAATGGCTAGGCCATGTTTTGCAGATGATGGATGACAGATTACCAAAGATTGTGCTTTTTGGTTATTCATCAGGGACAAAACGAAAAGTATTTGTGTTCTCGAATGGAGTGGAAGAGGTCATAAGGAAAGGTTTTAAAGAAATTATAATGTCATGGAATGGGATAAAGAATGAGGATTTGAATAGATGGGAGTGGAGGAGGAGCGCGCAAGGCTGTGCTGACCCCAGGGGGCTTGGTGCTGCTGTGAATTGTTAGCACTAGCAGTTCTGCATTAAATGCTCAGAGCGTGACCAATTGAATACCCAGCTTCAGGAAAGGGTTGATATTCTGACCCAAGGGTACCATATTAGGGCGCTATATTTTGATGTAAAAAAAAAAAAAAAAAAAAAAAAAACTCGATAAAACTCCAAGAGCAGGGAATTTTTGGTCTACTTGAGGCTGTTGGGACTTTGGGTTCCTCTGGGTAGTACACAAGACCCACACTTTTCCTGATGCATATCAAGGACATATGGAGTAATATCATTAACCTTTCACACTACTTTATCGACGATAAAATGATCCATGCAGCTGGCTGTAAACATGATGACCCTCGAAAAGCTTCTCTGTCCCTAAAATCGGGCGTCCTAGAGATAGAAAATTGGTTTCATTTCTTGGGACACATATCTCGGCCGGGTCCGATCCCTAGACCTACACCCCGCACTAAGCACTTGAAGATCTTTGAAAGATGTTGTCCCTCCATCTGAAATGGCCTCCCGAGAGATGTTACCCATGAACATCTTTCTATTGATTACTTTAAAAGGAAGTACAACAAGTTCTCAGTGGCCTGGCACAAAGAGTGTTCATAACAAAAGAAGAATTATATAGAAAATATACTAAAACTATAAAATTTCGAGGTTTTGTAGGGGGGACATGCAGAAGTTTCTCTCCTTTTTTCTTGTACCTCAGACACCGGCTAACCTTGTAGGATGTTAACTTTCAATGTCTTCATTGTTTTTACGGCTGATTTAATACTAAAACCACTCCGTTCATCTGTTCTTCTTTCTGGTTACCAAACATTCTAAAAGGAATGGACAAATTGAGTTGAACCTTTTTCCCAAACTGTTTTGAAATATATTACAATAATGCACCTCATTTCATTGCATAGTTTCAAACGCGTGGCCATCTATGGCAAGAAAGTCAAGCAGGGGCTGGGGTATTTTTGCAGAAGGAAAGCTTTGGGAATCGTTTTCAGTTATTTACATTACCTGTGACTTGGGACGTTGTATTATTACCCTAAACCATCTAAAAGTTATAATGGCCAAGAAGGGACAGGAGGTTTGCTATAGGGGAGGGGGGAGGGGCTTAGAAATTCGTTTTCAGTTATTGACAGAAATTAATCCCAAGGTTTTGATCAAACAAAATATCTCGGGAATGGCTTGGGGGATCAATTTGAAACTTAGAGGGAGTATTGTAATCTGATTTGAGGGGAGGGGTGGTGGGGGATCAAAAGACACCAAATGTATCCAGCTTACCATAATGACATCCCTCCAATATCTCATAAGCGGCTTTGGGGATCGGTTTGAAACTTCCATTGTTGGGAGGAGGGGGGAGGTTAAGGTATATTTATGACTGTAAAGGAGTATTAGTCCTTTAAAGAGGTCAAGTTGTGGTCAATTGTGGATTTTTTTTTCAATTTAACACTAAACTCTATGTAATAAAGACAATCAAGAAAAACAAACTCAAATAGAGTTCGCTGTTCCTCTGAAGGGAAAGAAGGTACTTTAGAGCTACAACATTGCGGTAATATCATGTGGGTTTGAGAATTTAGTTCCTGAATACACAGACATGCATTAGAGGTTCAATTATATGTTATGCTGGTGTAATAAAACGGATCGATTCTATTGGCTAAGAAACGGAGAAAAACAAGGATCTTACATAGATTTTCTTTTTTCCCATCTTTGACATCAATACTCCATATTATAAATTCACAGAGTTAACCTAAAAATAATGCTTGCACAAACAACATAAAACGAGTTTTCCCAAGTGTCACTAAATATTTTTCTAAAAGCCCTTTTAATTCAGTACACACTACGCACTAAAAAGTATTCTTGAAGGTCAGCTTCATAAAAAAAAAAAACACCTCAAATCCTGGATATTCTCACAAATCAGATGATTGCTACACTAAATTAAAACCAAATATAAGTCTTCCATTTCGATTTTTTGCACTGTTTGTACGACAAAAACAAAGAACACAACAGAATATAAATACAAGGACAAAACCAAACGTTGGCCTCGTTTTTTACGGACCTGATCACATCGGCCTCTGAACAACTCAAATAGTCCTGTCTATCAGATAACCAATCCCGTGATTGCTGGAATTCCTTAGAATAGTTGTTCCCAAATTCATTTTCCCTCTCGTATACTTAGAAAGGCTTTTCAGCATCTTACCTCTAACCTCACCACTTCATTTAATATTTAATGGTTATGACATGCTTGTCTACATTTTATTTCTTGACTACCTACACATATATTTGATATTTTATAACTACTATCTATAAGTATATATTCTTTATAAACTAATATTTAATGTATACTGGGAGAATTCACTTCCACTAAGCTTGATAGTTTATCCTTTTTTACTTTAGAAAATATTCTGCATATTAGAACACCTTAGACGGGCTCTTTTTATTTTTCTTTTATTTTTATTGCAAATTATATAACAAAAAGGGGATCAGAATAGTAACAAGTTGACCAACAAAACTGAAGACTGCAAACCGAAATCGTCGGATCGAAAAAAAAACCTGAACAATTTAAAAACTTAATTAACAAGGATGGCAGATTGAGTTCAGATCTGGAATATTTTCCCTTAAAGCTATTAGCTGTATTTTACACAGTTAGACCGTATGCGTTCGACTATGGAGGTACGCTCTGCTGGAATTGTTGAAAAATACTCCTTCTGCAGTTCAGAATAGCAAGATTCAACAGGAATAACATCTCGAAAAGACCAGTCTTCCCAATTAAAATTGTATTTTTCAAGTAATTCTTTCTTCTTTTCATCAGACTAGAAAGGAGATAAACATAGTTAACAATAACATAACCATGCATAAATAGAAGACACTTAAATTTGGATACGAGGGCTTCTCCAGATTAAAGTGCATAGCAGCTGTTAATGACATCTAACAATTATAGCAAAAATACCTATACGCATATGGCCTGTCTCTATCTTGTCTATTAACAATTCCTGACGAACAATTATTACAGGATCTACTCTTCTGTGCGCACTTCGAGCATAAAGCAAAGGAAAAACGGGGGAGTTAACCAATTGCTGCCACATAATAAGCTTCATGGCTCTGCCCACATGACTCTCATAGCCGGGTGGATACATTTGGGCTCCCGCATTTGCAATATTCACCCCTCTATCCTGTGATTAGTAAAACTTTTCGACTTTCTTGTGGCGCACGTGCCCCTAAATCAACCCCTCGATCTGCCCCTGCTTATGGCACCCATAACTCTCTGCCATTTTGAAAGGAGCCAACATTTTTAAGACGTTTCTGCTTTTCTTAAGATACAATTTTAATGGCTGAACAACATTTTAGTCACAACTTTTCGACAAAAACAAAATTATCGCTGACTGCAGCACCAATATATCCTCTGCGCAAATTGGCGAGAAGAACTTTGAAGCACAAATTATATGACCAATCAGAATCAATATCTAAAGAATGATTCTCTGGAATTAGAGGAGATTGAAGCTTGAACAGTAGCGAACCTGTCTCTTAATCTTGCAAAATATACAAAGACATAGAAATACTACTACTATTACTACTATTAACAACCCACCGCAGCACGGTGCTGTCTGGAAAGAAATTAGTGTTGATATAGGCTTTTCAAACCATGTTCTCGTCATTTCAATTTTTATCTTCAGTAGTACTATTGTGACGTTAAAATCAATGAAGAACATGCATTAAATTTTGTCATAAACACAAGGCTAAAGAAGGTCAGCAAAGAATCCAGAGAAGTTTAGCTCGATACATCCTTTCTATATTCTTTATCAATTGAATGCCTCATAATTTACACTGTTTTTTAACAAAAGATTAGTATTTTATTCAATAATTTGAAGATTCGCAACAAACTAAGAAATAATTTCATAGCAAAAATCTTTAACTTGAAAAGGAATCCAAGATTCAAGTCAAACTCAATTAAGTTCGAATTATACGTGGTTTTCCAGCCTCTAGTCATTTTTTCTCTGTAATTTGTTTCCTCCAAATGAAACAATATATCCCAACTTTTCAAAGTGAATATTTGACGTTTTCCATGTTGACCTATTTTGGACTGAGGGTGACAGTCCAAATACGTCAATAAACAAGTTAATGCCGTATCTTATTTCTAGTCTTATGACAGCCTTAATTGTAAAGAATTAATTTTGATTTAACAAAGAATTTTACAAAGAAGTCCATGATTTTCTTGGCATTCCTTTATTTGGAAGAAAAGAATATTTGGACTAAGTGTAGAAGGAAAAATCGTAAAAATCTTAATATCTTAAGGGCGGGGGGTGTCTGGGGTGGTATTCACAAAAGACACCCAAATAATACTTGAATTCACCATTCTCATATTCTTAGTTCTTTTTTTTCCAAGCCATGACCTTTGGACGGTTAGCCTAAATTTTGTTTTTAATTGGGTTTCTAGAGGGGAGGGGGGAATTTTTTTCTGCATTTTTTTGTTAAAGCGACGAATGATACTTAGTCGGAAATATAAATATTTACTTTTATGGCTCTTGATTGACGGGGTAGAGGTATTAAATGAACAAATTTGTTCCATTTTTTTATCTATATTATTGACTTATGCTTTTCTAGAAAATGCGTTTTGCAAGAAATGATCCCATCGGTATCCATCGGATATGCTGTCATGTTATCTACGATGCTTTATTGATATTTCTGAGGATCAAAATTAGAAAGTACTTACGACTCCGCTTTAACTACTCGCGACTACGACTACCATGACTGCCAGTTTTACTACTTGTGACTGTAACTGCGACAACTTGCAATTATGATTGTAACTACTTGCGACTGATTTTCTGGCTCTTGGGGGAGGGGTGCAGATATTATATGCAGAGATATTTGTTTCCGGTTTTCTTCGATCTATATTATTAACTAATGCTTTCCTAATAAAATCCTTTTTGCGAGACATGATCCCATCGACATTCAACGGATGTGCTGTCATGTTATCTATGCAGCATTGCCAACTCTTTGAAATAAACTGTACAACTTTTCTGATTAAAATTGCACCGCAAGAGATTAATTTCTAGCACCTGAACAGTAGGTTAAAAATTTGCCACAACAAGAAATTTTTTTTTCAGTAAACTAAAACTTAAAAAACAGATATCTGAGTCAAAAAGGAGCAAGTAAAACCAAAATATACCGAAAAATTCGATTGTACCAAACAATTACCAAATTTGCCGCATTGTACCAGGACCTTTAAATTGTACCAAAAACTATAATATTGTACGTCATATTATCGTACGTATTGTACGATAATATTGCAGCGTTGACAACAATGCATCTATGTTTCTTTATTTATATTTCTGCGTATCGAATATGGCAATCGGCACAACCAATTTTAGACACCTTTAAATTTCATGGGTACCGAAATGAGAAAGTTCCCGTCCCGACTTTACATCCAAAGAGGCCCAACCCGGCTACTAGCTTGGGTTTTACCGCTGGATGAGCTGTCTTTTTCGTTTTAAATCATAACAGCAACAATTTTTATAGAGGCAAAAGGGGATTTTCTTCCCGAGATTGCTTTCATCAAGGACTAAATTTTTATGCCTAAGAACATTGATATTATAAACAGCATTGCCACGCGTCTTGCCTGTCTTGAAACTTAAAATCTAGTTAACAAAGATGATCAGTATAAACAACTTAAATCCGTGTTCTTTATCAATTGAATGCCTCGTAGTTTCCAAATTTATTATTTTTGTATAAAAAATTGTTATTCAATTCAACAATTTAAAGAATTGCTACAAATGATTATCATTGAAAACTTGCTAAACGTTCCTGAAAGTAAATGGATCATTTTTCATATAATGTATAAACCGAAAAAACTCAAGTTCAAGGTTCAGTACTACTTATAGTGTGTTCCATTTTTATTCTGAGCAATACTCCAACAAACCTTAAGCTAAAGGTTTACAATTAGCCTAGAAATTAGAGCTCTAAAATCTTGGAGTTATAAAAGCTAGGTCGATCCAATTAACGGTTTGAGGTAGGGGCTAATTGGCATAAATTGTTTAGTTGAGGGATATCTAATCAGAGGCAACGCTGTAGCGTTGCCTATAGTAAAGGCCATACGGCTCCAATGTTTTGTTATTATTAATTTAAAAAACACTTTCTGAAAAATAAGTTTTTCAAAGAAAAGTAAAGGTCATTTTAAACTTAAGCTCAGGAGATACAAATATCTGTTAAAATTCAAACTCAAAACGACCAGAAATTACTATTAAAGAAT
>JAQQPU010018751.1:1697-13603 GCA_029168905.1 Artemia sp. Kazakhstan ARC1039
TTCCCTCTGGTCACTTTGGGCTATTAAAAAGAGGACTAGCCCTCCCAATTTCCAATTGAATGAGTCCTTTTTGAAGTTTTTACGACAACACTTTCAAAAAAAAATTTATATGCCCTCCGGGCATAACTTACAACTGTTGCCCTGCGGGCTGTGGGGGGGGGGGTGCCATCCATAAAGACTTAATTTCTGGACCTTTCAACTACAAAGAACAAAATGCGTACCTCAAAATTTTGATTGGATGTGTTTGGGGAAAATGTGGGCGTGGGTGGGGGGTTAGTATCCCTCCGATCACTTTCGACTATCAAAAAGGGCACTAGCCCTTTCAACTTCTAATCGAATGAGTCCTTCTCGAAGTTTCTACGACAACTCCTTCAATACGAAGTTCCCTGGTCTAATACAGACCAAAAATAAATAATACATTGTGCCAACATCGTTATTTACTTAGGCAGCGCTATTGCGCTGCCTATGATGTGCAGAATAATCATAGTTTGCGCAATAGCGCTGCCTAAGTAAAGAGCGATGTTGGCACAGCGCTAATGTGCTGATTATGATATGCACAATAAATATAGTTAACACGTTTTGACTGCAATTCCATTATGCTCTAACCCCATCCCCTCCCCCCCCCCTAATGTGCAAATTTATAGCCCAAATTGTATATTTCCCTTGCATTTTGCCATGCGTCACTCTTGTTTCAACTCGTAATTCTGTAAATTGAATCAACGCTGAAGAAATCAAGAAACGGAAAAACATAAGGAAATATGTAATTTGGGTTGTATATTTGTAAATTAAGGGAGATGTCGTAAAGTTAGTGGAATCGCTGTCAAAACATGTTAATTACAATTTTTCTGCATATTATAAGGTAAGAAATGTTTTCTTAACCTGTTTCCTTCTCAAGGGTCCCGGTTTTAGGCTTATACCAACTGGTGCCTCATAGAGTCTATCCGGTGAGTAATAGCTAACTTATTAAATTGTCTAATTTAAGGAGAGCAAGTGCTGCCTGGGCCTACAGCAAACTTAGTTCTGCTCGTTCCCCCTGCTAGATATCACCCTTTGCACCTGAAAAACAAAGAAAACAGTGATTCTTTTATCGTTCATCGCTGGGGAGGCATTCTATTTTATAATCCTCCGAAAGACAGTAATGGTACCCATTGGATCGACATGCAACCTATTATGGAAACTTTTATTGGACAGCTAAGACTACTTATTGGTCTGGACATAAAGGTAAGTCAAAGGAAGAAACATTTGAAAGAACGTATTGACATTTTGACTGACGAATTCAGACGCTTCTAACTGGACTTATTAGGAGTTTCAGAAACTCACATCCAAGGGGTAGGAAACCTAGCCAGACGGCATAATATTAAAATATCGCACTGGTATGTTAATGAATTGAGAGGGATAGTCAATCTGGACATGTTGCAGTTAAAGATAGGAACGGGGCTACAATTAGTGTAAAGGAAAAAG
Organism: Artemia sp. Kazakhstan ARC1039; assembly: GCA_029168905.1. Taxonomy (NCBI): domain Eukaryota; kingdom Metazoa; phylum Arthropoda; class Branchiopoda; order Anostraca; family Artemiidae; genus Artemia; species Artemia sp. Kazakhstan ARC1039. Next base: position 3,159 of record JAQQPU010018751.1, read on the forward strand.
TTAATGAGCGATGGGCTGAATCTTTTGAAAATGCTTTAAATCGTGATAGAGTTACAGGAAAAGAGATAGAAACGAATAAAAATGTTTGTGACACTTTTGATGTGAAGGAAGATTTATTTTGTTAGGAACAGTTAGTGACAGTACTTAAAGGACAAAAAAAATAATAAGGCCCCAGTTGTTGATAGTGCAGTAAATGAGTTTCTTAAATATGATGTTTATGAAATTAAAGATTAATTCACTCAAGATTGTGAATATCATTTTTGAAAGAGGGGAAGTTCCTAGAGATTTTACAAGAAATCCAATTAAACCCCTCTATAAGAAAGGGAATAACAGTGAGTGTGGTAATTAAAGGGGCACTAGTTTAGTTTCTATAGGAAGGAAATCACTTAGTTTGATGATACGTTTTAGACTTGAAGATGCTGTTGATAAAGGTTTTAGGAGAAGAACAGTGGGATTTTAGGAAGGGCAGAGGATGCGTCGACCAAATTTTCACTCTTAGATTGATAAATGAGTAGTGCCTCAGTCATCAAACCTCTTTAGTCCTCAGTCTTATAGATTATGAACCAACGTTTGATTCAGATGAGAGAAGAGCTTTAGTGAAACTGCTATTCTTGTTTGGTATACCAGGTAGTTACGTTAAAGTAATCCACTGCTACGTACGAGAAGAACATTAGTGCGGTTAAGTTGGAAATGAGGTTTGTAGCTGGTTTCGTATTAAATCAGAAGTTAAGTAGGGTTGTATCCTATCCCCATTTAAATGGATCATTTTGATGGACTTTATCCTAAGGAGTACAGCAGAGGCAATGGGAGAACACGGAATCAAGTGGGGAAAGAAAATTCTCCTAGAGTTAGATTATGCTAATTATTTAAGCATCCTAGATAAAAATGTTAGCGACATGAATGAACTTTTAGAAGTTTTGCGAGTTCATGGTGCAAGAACAGGTTTGAAAATCAATGTTAAGAAAATTAGGTTGCTAAGACTAGGAGTAAGGGAAGGCGAAGAGGTTATAGTGGGTAACGAGAAGATCTAACAAGTGGGCAGCTTCGCTTACCTCTGTAGTAATATTAGTAAAGACGGTGGGTGCAGTGAAGATATTAAAAGTAGAATAGCCAAGACCCAAGGTGTTTTTTTCACAATCAAAAAAGATTTTGGAAGAATAGGAAGATAAGTGTGTGCACCAAGATTAGAATATTGGAAGCTGCAATGATGAAAGTTGTCACGTATGGTTCTGGACCGTGGGCGCTCCGAAGAACGGAGGAGGATTTGCTAGATGTTTTCTAGATAAATTATCTACGGATTGTTTTGGGTACCCGACTGACTGGCCGTATCTCAAATAGTAAGCTGCGTGAAAAATGTGGGTCAATCCCGCTTTCTAGGGCTATGTTGAGAGAAAAGTTGAGATGGCTAGGACACGTTCTGCTGATGAAGGATGATAGATTGCCCAAGAGCTTCCTTGTCGGGCAATCATCTAGGGACAACCAAACAGCTGGACGCCCTGAATCGGGTGGTAGGATGCCATAAGGAAAGATTTAAGGGAAATAAGAACTCCTTCAGAGGGTGTAAAGAGGGAGGCTTTGAGTAGGTTGGGATGGAGGAGGAGCGTGCATAGCTGTGTCGGTCTCAGATGACTTGGTGCTGTAATGAGTTGTTTGTAGTAGGAGTAGTATTTACAAGAAGTTGAGAATCAGCATATCGAGATGATGAAAATAAATATTCTGCATACACTTTTATAAAACATAAGACAGAAAAATTTAGAATATATATTAGTTTGAGCCAGGTAATTGGATACGAGGCTTTTTCACTTCTTAAAACTCTTAACTTTAAACAAAACTTTAAAGTTAAGTTTAACAAAAAACTAATTTTTGGCTGTTAAATTTAATTAGTCATTCGATTATAATGCTTTATTGTTAGTTGATAGTTATTTATGAAACTGTAACTCATCAGGGATGGCCCCAGTCAGTTATAAGGTGGTTGCCAACTCTTAAAAAAAACTTTTTTGCATAATGACCAAAAGTCTGCGTTGCGCAGGTACCGATCTCCTGATTCGATGCCTTCGGCCGGGAGTGCAATGCGTGGTTGGGGGCAAATCATCCGACGCTTCTTGTGTTTTTTCCCCCAGATTTCTACAGATACCCATTTAGAGCAGGGTCGACTCTGGCTGAGCTTACAGGGTCACACCATTAACCCCCGTTCCAAACCAAATAACCAGCGACACCAGGACTCGAACTCCTGACCTCAGGATTTCAAGTTCGTAGCGCTAACCACTCTGGTTGCCAACCCTTGTTGAAAATTACCTACACCTTTGCCGAGTGTGAAGCAATGAGACCCCTTAGTTCAGTTGCTGCCATGGAAGAAACAGTTTTTTCCATAGGCTTACCGTGATGTATACATCAGAATCGCACATGTGCGAAGGCGGAGTAAGAATGGTTTTAAATCTGTTTCACATTTTTTAACAGAGAGTATAGCCTTTGTCGATACTGTATATTCTGTCTACTGTGAAGCCAGGTGAAATCTAGAAAATGTTAAAAGGTCATATAATAATAAATAAAAAAAATTACAGTCTATTACCTAGAATAATTGTTTGCTGCACATTTTTGTTTCAGATGGTCGTATCTTCAGAACGTGTATTCAGAATGTTTTCCTTGTGCCTCATGAAAACTTTTTAATTTTTTCTCAACGTCGTCGTTATTCATCAGTTTCCTTGCTCATATTATGTATTGGTTACAAAAATGATACCTAGTAAGGCTTGAAGTTATTTTATTTCCTTTGAAATTTGAAAGGAAAGCCACAAAAAATATACGAAACCATTGAAAATTTTCTGAGCTGGCAAAAAGCCTCCAAAGACTTTCTATAAAAAAAAAAAATCAAACTAACTAAAAAAACAAGACCAATAGATGGATCTCATCAAGTTATGCTGGTATTCTATTACAACACAAACCCTGATTGTGATGGAGTAGAAAATGGTAGCATTTGATATATAGTCTCTTCTTTTATATCTCTTATTTTAAGTAAATGCTTATTAGGGCTACTGTGTTGCTTCATAGAACAGTCATTGATTAAAATTGTTATTAGCTGACTTAAGCACATATTTAAAGCATGTAGGGCTTATGAGCATCTTGCTTTACAAATCTTTACATTAAGTAAAGATTTTCTGTTTCTGTCTTTAAATATAAAACTGAATTTTTGCGCTAGCTTTGTTTCCTAGCTTGCATTCAACCCCATGTTTCAAACTTAGTATGAAAAAAAGGTGTATGTATTCAGATCTTGGCTCATATTCCGCCGTGCATCGCAAATTCGCAAATTTGGTGCCTCGCAAATTTGGGAAGGAATCCTGCTAAAAAGAAACTGAGGCACCTGTCTTCTGACGAAAAACTGTGGTAAAAAGAAGTTGTCAGAGTTCCAAGGCTGAATATGATTCAAATTTCGTTACAATCCCCTTATGCTGTTTTCATAACCATTTCTTGTGGTGTGTGCTCCTTCATGTACAGTTTTTTTGTTGTTGTTGTAATTTAATAATAATCGTTCTTTGTGTTTTCAGCTACCGAAGGATGTTGCTAGAATTTCCTTGAATGAGAAGGCCATAGCTGATTGGGAAGTGGATTATTTACTTCGTTTAAAAACAATTGAAAACATTGCCTACTCTACCAAAGCTATTAAGGTTTGGCTTGTCTTATCTCTCGTTTAAAAAAAGTAAAGTGTTCCACTATTAAACATTTGTACTTTGTGCCTAATTGATTTAAAACTGAATACGCTGCTTAATTTCAGCTCAAATTTTTTTTTGTTTGTTATCCATTTATCAGCTTTTAAAAAGATACTTTATTTCTTATAGTGACCATTTCCTTGCCTTACCTTAGACCTTAGTTCCTCCTGAGCCATTGGTGGCGCATAGGGCGTCGACGAAGCCTCTCCACTCGTCCCTAAGCAATGCTGCATTGATGACATCTTCCCAATCAGGTATTAACAAGATCTCAGCCGTCCTCAGATCTCGATCAAAAGTTCGCCGCAAAGTGTTCTTTGAACGACCTTGTCTTCTTCTGCCGCCTGGTTTCCAGTCGTATGCTGTCCGAGGAAGGCAGCCTTCTTTCAGGTGGAGTACATGACCTAAATATGACCACCTCTTCTTCCTCATAACAGCAGTAATGAGAGGCTGTCCCGTTCTATTCTGGATTTCAAAGTTACTGACTCTATGTTGCCAACTTATGTTTAAAATTCTCCTCAGGTACATATTTTCAAATGCAAGAATTCTCTTTTCGAGCAGCTGATTCATTTTCCAGCACTCACTAGCGTAGAGAAGTATGGAGAGCACATTACTACTGAAGAGACGTAGCTTCAGTCGCAAGGAATATTTGCTGCTTCTCCAAATGGGCTTAAGTTTATTGAAAGCTCCAGTTGACTAAGCAATTCTGCGTTTTATCTCTCTCATTATTTCACCATCACAAACGATCCAGCTACCCAGGTATTTGAAGTCCTTCACCTGTTCTGTACTTGTATTCTTGTGCTGCAGAACAAGCGGTGAGCTTGTGATGGACATGCTCTTTGATCTGTCAACGTTTATTCTTAGCCCGACATTTTCTGCATTTTCTGTAATTGCGTTAAGTAGCTGCTGCAACCACTGTTTAGACTCTTCTAGCAAGACTACGTCATCCGCGAAATACAAATCACATAGTTGCTTGCTGCTTACATTTACGCCATATCCAGAGTTTCGGCTTTATATGTAATCCATTATAACTACAAAAAGAAATGGGGAAAGTACGCATCCCTGACGCACACCAGACATTATCTTGAAAAATCTGGTTGTGCCATTCTCGGTCTTAACGCAGCACTCGGTCTCTTCGTATAGGGATATTATCATAATCACTAGTTTTTCTGGCACCCCATAATACTTAAGGACTCTCCACAAACATTCTCGGTCAACTGAGTCAAGCGCCTTTTCGAAGTCAATAAATAGTAAATATAACTTATTGTTCCACTCTTTTGATTCCTCGACAAGCGTTCTCAGTACAAATATCAAGTCAGAGCACGATCTGCCGGTTCTAAAACCATGCTGCTCTTCTCGCAGATGTGTATCTAGTGCCTCTCGTATAAGGTATAATATAATGGAAGCCAATAGTTTGCACGGTACTGGCAGAAGATTGATGCCTCTCCAATTATGGCACACCATTGCGTCTCCCTTTTTGAAGATTTTCACCAATATCCCCGTGGTCTATTCACGTGGAACCTTCCCTATATTCCATATATTGGTGAAACGGGCGATCCATACAGAGAGGCATGTTCTTATTGAATACTTTAGTATTTCCGCTGGGATTCCGTCTATGCCAGGAGCTCGTCCGTTTTCAGCTTTTTTGCTGCATACATGACCTCGGCAGAGCTTGACGGGTCAGTATTTATGTCAAGTTGTAAAAAGCGGATATCAGGTACATTTTCTCTGTCACTGGGTGTCGGTCCATTTAATAATTTATCGAAGTGGACAGCCCACCTTTCGTCAATTTTATCAGGATCTGTTAAAACCACTCCATTCTCGTCTTTTACCAGGGTGCTTCTGCTGCTCTGTTTCCCAATCATCTCATTAGTCAGCCGGTAAACAGTTTTAGAATCACCCTTTTTAGCAGCTTCCTCTACTAGTGCAGCTTTATTTTCGAGGAAAAGTCTTTTATCCTTCCTAGCACTCTTTTTAATTTCTTTGTCCTTCTCCTTCTAGAGAACCAGTGAAGCTGACATTACACGCCGTGTGGCAGCAGTCAGCAAGATCTGCTTAAATACCTTACGCTCATCAATCAACTTCCAGGTGGTGTCGGAGACCCACATTTCCTTTGGTTTCTTTCTGAACCCCAGTTTTTCTTCAGCGACCGTAGTGTATACACTTTTTACGGTGTCCCACTTCGTTTCGATGCTTTCTGGTATGCTGGCTTCCACTGCTAGAGAATCAAACTTATTTTGTATAGTTATACAAAACTCTCTGCGAACCTTACGGTCATGCAGTTAATCTGTATCGTAAGGTTTCTTTGGGTTTAAACTGGGTTTCTGAGGGGCACGAAGTTTGATCTGAACGCGAGTGACCATAAGCGTATGATCGGACTGTGCGTCAGCTCCTCTCTACCCACGTACATCTAAAAGGCTTGTGCGCCACCTGCGGGAGATCAAACAATGGTATATCTGATTCCGAGTTAAGCCGTCTGGTGACGTCCATGTGTACTTATGCACTGTTTTGTTGTCGAAAAAAGTTCTGGCAACGACAAAATCATTACTTAGGGCATAGTCTACTAGTAAAACGCCATTTTCATTTATTCCGCCAAGTCCATGCTGACCTAGAACTTCAGGACAATACTGACGATCACTTCCCACTTTTGCATTTATGTCACCAAGAACACACAGTACATTATGCTTGGGGATGTCTTTAGTAACAGCCTGTAATGTTTCATAGAAAATATCCTTGTCATCCTCATCCGCCTCATTTGTAGGTGCATGGCACACGATCACTGAGAACTTCGTGTGCTCTGTAACGAATCGAGCTAACATTATCCTGTCATTCACATTTGTCCATTTGAAAAGCGATCGATGAGCTTCGGGGGACAACAGTATTCCCACCCCTGATCTATGATTGGTGTCATCGCCACTGTAAAATAACACATATCCATTCTCTAGGTTCTCATGGCCAATGCCATTCCACCGAATTTCACTTAGGGCCAATATGTCGATTTTGTACTGTTTCATCTCTCTGAGAACTTGCTCGGTCTGATAACTGACTACTGATAACTGACTCATAGTTCTCACGTTCCAGAATCCAATTTTCTTTTTTTTTCCGGGTCAAGAATCGTGTCCGGGGGCGCGCTGGGTTCGTTATCAGGGGAGAAGATGGTTCGTCAAAGGCTATTGTCGACGTTTCCTTTGCTGGGTGTTTTTTTTACAGGGACAGGTGCCAAACCTGATGCCCAACCCTCCTCCTTCTTCTTCCTGGCTTGGAACAGGATGTCGCGTCAATGAAGCCAATAACAGGTGGAGTTTTCCACCATTCTAAATTCAATAGTGCTGACTTAGTGAAGACCGGTATAGTTTCGTGTTATATCTTATTATTTTATCACAGGATAATCACAGGATGGCCTTGGAAATATACGAAAATACTTGTTTGATTGCAAATTCTGAAATTGAGTACATTTTTTAAGTGACTAAACAGATTCGAGGGAACCTGGTGACCCTTCGTCCCCTGGGAGACCCCTATCCAAAAGGCAGAATTAGGACATTCATTTTTATTTTTCCAAGAGAGATTTGAGATTTTCTGATGACAAGACTATTGAAAACCCCTTCCCTTCTCTCTGCGTGTGTGTTGGATCACGGCTGAATTTCAGTCTAGCTCTGGGCTCAAAGCTGATATGTATACGAAATTAAAAAAGTAACTGTTTAAAATTCTGTAAAAAGAAAAAAAAAATCAAGAATTTGGATCACAAAATAAACTTTTCCCTTGTTGTCTTCTGGATATTCAGAAGAGTTACAGAATTGTGATTTCAAGTTTTTGAAAAGATAATTCCATGTTGTGCGAAAGTTCGGCATAAAATGGTCCGTAAGACGTCTACTTTCGGAGCTAGGATAGTTTCGTTTTTTTTCTATGTCATACTTTTTAGTATGCTACGAAAGGAAAGGTTTTTTCACTGAAGTCTGCTTAAATTTAGGAGTAGATTTCAGTGGTGTTAATTCACCAAAATGTAAGGGAGGGTAAAGGGTAAAGTATTTTTCAAAATCGATGGGGTCCGTTTTTCATTTTTTTTTTTTTCATTTTTTTTTCAATGAAAATCTCCTCATTTGACGTACCTGACAGATTTGATATCTTTTCACCATTTCCTGATAAAAAAAAAAGTGTAGAATATTATTTAATTAGTGTGGTGTATAAGCCGCCCAGTGCACGCCTGGATGAGTTTGTAGCGGGTTTTGATGAGTTGATGAGGTTGGTTTTGTCTACAAGCATGGATTTTTTTTGTATGGGTGATTTTAACTATAATCTTTTAGATCTTTCAGGTGATAATTTGGATTTTTTTAATTATATGATTTCAAGTGACCTTTACCCTTTAACTTGTGTACCTACCCGAATCTCTACTCATTCTGCGACCTTAATTGATAACGTTTTCGTGGGACCTAGCTATTTGAGTCAAAGCTATTCAGATGTGATAGTATATCCAGGCTCAGATCATCTTCCGGTAATTGCTCATGTGACGTGTCTTAGAAAACGACGTATCCCAGCTAAAAAAATACTGACACGTGAGCTGAAAAAGCAAAATCTGAATAGCTTTGCCAGGAGTTGAGCTGTATCAAGTGGGACTCGGTCCTGGGGATTTCTGGTGATTCTTCTCTAGCGTACAATCAGTTCATGTATATTTTCCAACCAATTTATGAGAAAACATGCCCCTTGCGCTTGACCAAACATTAGAGGGGCGATCCCCGCAAGCCGTGGATTACGGAGGCAATAATAGACATGATAAAAAAAAGGAACTTGTTATATGAGCAATATCTTAATAGTCAGGATGACGCAGATTTTGCAGAGTTCAAGCGAGTGAGAAATAAGGTGAACAGTATGAGAAGGCAAGCAAAGAAGAAGTATTTTGAAGAAAAGTTTTCTGATAGTAAGGGAAATACCAAAGCCACATGGCAGGCTATTAATGAGTTTATGGGAAATCAGAAAAGTAGTCAGTCGCCTTGCATTGATATAAACGGAAGTTATGTGAGTGATAAAAATGTAGTCGCGAATCATTTTGGCCAGTTTTATTCTCAGGTTGGCTCGTCTGTTCAAGAGAGTGTAAGGTGTGACAGGGAAAATTTTCTTAGCGAGGAATTCGTGGACTCTCGTGGAGATATTGTTGAGTTCCAGTTTGAAAAGTGTACAAGTGATGAAGTGATTAAAATAGTGAAAAATATAAAATCGAATTCTGCTGGGATAGATGGCGTGAATCTGAGAACTTTTAAAGCTGTGTTAATGTATATACTACCATGTATTCTCCATATTATTAATTTATCTATGGAAACGGGGACCTTTTCAGAAGCGTTGAAGCAAGCTAAAGTTACCCCGCTTTACAAAGGGGGTGCCAGGTCAGATGCCGGTAACTGGAGACCAATATCGATACTGCCTTTATTGTCAAAAATTTTGGAAAAAGTGATTCATCGCCGTCTATATGACCATCTCACGAAACATAGCCTACTCAGTGATACCCAATTCGGGTTTCGAAAAGGTCATTCCACTAGTCATGCTGCCATTCATCTTGTAGATTTTGTAAATAATTGTTTAGTAAAAGGTGAAATCCCCCTAACAGTATTTTTTGATTTTAGGAAAGCATTTGACACGGTAGATTTTAAAATTTTATTGCAAAGATTAGAATGCTTAGGTGTTAAAGGAGTGATTTTGAAGTGGTTTGAAAGTTATTTGTGTGGGAGGTCTATTAAAGTGATGATTGATGATGCTTTTTCTTCCCCTTATCAAGTGTCGTGTGGTGTGCCACAGGGATCGGTCCTTGGTCCACTTCTGTATCTGGTTTATGTGGATAGCATGAGGTTTTATCTTCCAGATTGTTGCTTAACGTCATTCGCTGATGACACTGCAGTTACGTTTTCTAGTCGTTGTTTGGATAGTCTTGTGTTGAAAGTGAATTGTGTTCTGAGAAATGTCCATGTTTTTACTAGTTTGAGTTTGTTATCAGTTAATGTTACTAAGACTAATTTTATTGTATATTCTAGAGTAGGCAAGCCCAGTGATATTGATGGTAGAATTCTGTTTAATAATAAGCCTGTAGTTCAAGTTCAAGAAATCCGGTACTTAGGTTTTTACATTGATTGTAATTTTTCGTGGAAACTCCACAGTGATGTTGTTGCCACAAAGGTTGCACGTGGCCTTGGAGCGATTTGTCGTTTTAAAAATTTCTTACCTCAGAGAGTTTTATTGCTTTTATACCATGCTTTGATCCACCCATATGCTTCGTATGGCTGTATGTTATGGGCAAGTAATTTTTATGTGAATTTTAAACGTGTTCAGACTCTTCAAAATAGAGCGATGCGTCTTATTGGTGGGTATGTTGAAGGTGTAAATAACACTTCAGCTTGCTTCAACAAGTTGCAAGTGTTGAATGTAGGACAGCTACGAGACTACCAAATAGGAATTTTTGCTTATCAATGCTGGAATGATGTTAGTCCAGAGGTTTTTCGTGATTATTTTAATGACAATAGGTCTTTGCACCTTTATGAAACTCGTCATGCTAGTGATTTCATTGTTCCGAATAGAAGTGGAACCAGGGCCGGCTTCCATACTAGATTTTCAGTACCTAATGTGTGGAACTCTATTCCGGAGAGCATTCGGGCGGCTGAGCACCTGGGGTTATTTAAAAATAAATTGAAAAAATATTTGTTAGGTCAAGGTTCATAGGTTTTTCTTTTTTTTTTTTTTTTTTTTTTTTTTTTTTTTTTTTTTTTT
>JAQQPU010018752.1:6007-17182 GCA_029168905.1 Artemia sp. Kazakhstan ARC1039
ACATTTTATTCTAATCCCAATTTACTGATCGAAAGCTGAGCACTTTTTCAAAAACATCCCTAAAAAAGGCCACTGATCTTGATAAAAATCACACCGTAAATGCAGACTGGCCTGGAAGTATTTTCAAAAACACCCCTAAAAAAAGGGTCATTGATCTTGATAAAAAAGGAAGCTTTTGTAACAATTAATACATTAAAAAATCAACATTTTATTCTAATCCCAAATTACCGATCGAAAGCTGAGCACTTTTTTCAAAAAAAAACATCTAAAAGACCCATTGATCTCGATAAAAAATCACACCGTAAATTTCAACCTATAAGAGAATTAGAGGTTTTTTCAGCTCCTAAAAACAACAGGCTTCTAAGTGCATAAGTACCCTTAGTTCTAGTGTAAGGAAAGAATTTCTTCCTTAACTTAATGACAATTTCTTTTTAATATAATAATGAGAATATTTTTTACTCACCAAAAATTGCATAGAATTATCCATTTTTCTATGTAAATGCTTTTTACAAAAAATGCCTGTAATCTCGAATATAAACTATTCAAAACTGATTGAGAATCAAATATGAAAGTTGAATATATACAAAAATAATTGCATAACAACGAAACAAGACGTGCTGGTTTGGGTTTATCACCAAAAAGACATTGAACTTTGAAATTGCGTCATTCCCCTGGCAAAGAGTGTAATGCTCCTGTAGAATAGGACTACTAGAAGAACCTGTTTGGTACATAGGAGTCCCAGAATCGCTATGAGCTAGTCTACTGTTATGCCCTGGGGCATAACTTATTAAAGGGGGTTTTTAACTTATGGGAAGGGGTTTTGTATGGGAAGGACACATAGGAAATCTATTATAATTATCCAATTATAAGGTTAAAATACATACTCTGAGATAGATGTAAAATTGCTTTGGCACACAAAATCTTATTAAGGTCATTTCCAAAAAGTCGTGATCCCTTTGTGTCAGCAAGTGAAATGGTCTAAACCCCCTTATTAGAGCTATCTTTTTCAATCCATTCATTGTTGTCAATCGTTGTCCACAAGTTATGCAAGCTGTCTATTGTTCATATATAAGGTTTTTATCAAAGAGGTATAATCGTATAGACTTTGAAAAAAGCCTCATTCGATTTAAATTGAAAGTTCTAGATCCGTTTTTTAAAGTCAAGAATAATCGGACAGTAAGCACCCCCCCATGCCATAAAAACTTGAAACTTTTTGCAATCAAGAACGAACAAAAATTAATTAAAAAAAAGCTTTCCGAAAAATATGTTTTTTTTAACAGAAATTAACTAAACAATCATAGCAAAAAACATACAAGTAATAATATAAATGAATAAATAGATCTTAAAGCGACTAATGCTTAGATTGAATATGAAAATCAAGCTTAAAACGAAAACAAATATTTTGCTATTAAAGTATAAATGAAACTTAAAACGAACAGAAATTAAATAACAATCAATGCGAACAAACATACAATATATTTTAATGTAAATGAATAAATAAATCTTAAAACAAGTGAAACTTAAATTGAATATTCAAATCAAGTTTGGATCGAATAAAAATAACTACAAACAAGAGTTTGGGTATCGCCTCACTGCAGAAGCCTAAAACCTACTGCGTCATTGGCGCTTTACCGAAAACGAATTATATTACAAATGTTTTCTTTTGTACTTAATATTGAAAATAAATATTCAAATTACAGTAAAATTTTTAACTGATGAGCTTTTAGCAATGAATATCATTATGCATCAAATATTCAGTTTAATTTATTAATTCTTTTCAAGATTAGTCAAGACAAATATGGTTTCACTACAAACAAAATTTGGATACTGCCCCCTTCTTTAACTGTAAAAAGCTAAAGCCTTCTGCGTCATTGGTGCTTCACTGAAAACGAATTACTCGTAGTCTATATTACAAATTTATTATTTTCCAGTTCTTAAAGCATTGAAAATGAAAATTAAATTACAGTGAAAAAAAAATCTTGAACTGATGGATCTTTCAACAATTAATATCATTATATATCTAATATTTAATTTGATTTTGTTTATACTTTCCAAGACTGTTCAAGACTCATTTAGTTTTGCCATTTTTTTAACTCTGCCATTTCTTCTAACTAATCGTGTTGGTTTGTTATGAAAATATTCTATGGCTTCTAGGCATTTCTATTTGAGCGGAAAACTGCACTTCAAACTTTGTGGAACATGCATTTTCTTGCATGAAACACCAAAATATAATAGAATGTCAAGTTTCGGAGTGTTCCACCACTCGTAAGCAAGTGCCATTGGTATTTGTGAATCCGCATGGTCAACTTAGGAGTTGGAGGGTAGGCTAATTCTCGTAGCAGCCCCATTCCGTCGTGGTATGATTCACACTTTCAATACCTGGCGTCCGGACTATCATATAATCTACCAAGCATACAACTACCCCAAATCAGTATCAATAAATAAATGAAACCCAAAACGAACAAATATTTAAATAGATATTAGACTCAAACTCAAAACGAGCATAAATTAATATGAGTAGGGTTCAAAACCCCTATGCTTTCTAAAAGCCAGAATATAATTTTTACTTTACTGAAAAAAAATTCAAATGAGTTTACTGAAAAAAAATGTGCATTGTCAATTTAATATTCATATGCTGATATTTATTCCCCAAAATCTTAATTAATGAAAGAATTGTTTTCAGTAAAGCGCCAATGACGCAGTAGGTTTTAGGCTTCTGCAGTGAGGCTATACCCAAACTCTTGTTTGTAGTTATTTTTATTCGATTCAAACTTGATTTGCATATTCAATTTAAGTTTCACTCGTTTTAAGATTTATTTATTCATTTACATTAATACATATTGTATGCTTGTTCGCATTGATTGTTATTTAATTTCGGTTGGTTTTAAGTTTCATTTATACTTTAATAGCAAAATATTTGTTTTCTTTTTAAGCTTGATTTTCCTATTCAATCCAATCATTACTCGCTTTAAGATCTATTTATTCATTTATATTATTACTTGTTGTATGTTTTTGCTATGATTGTTTATTTAATTTTTGTTCGTTTTGGGTTTCATTTATTCTTTAACAGTAATTTCTGGTCGTTTTGAGTTTGAATTTTAACAGGTATTTGTATCTCCTGAGCTTAAGTTTAAAATGGCCTTTACTTTTCTTTTAAAAACTTATTTTTCGGAAAGTTTTGTTTAATTAATTATACGAAAAGACTATATTCATGCAGGTTTTCAAAACGACATGTAAGTAATATCATAAGCAGCGCTGCTCTATCATAGCTAGTGATATCATTGAAACTTTTAAAGGAGCTAATTTGATTGGATATTAAAAGTTGTAGTGCCCCTTTTAAAAGTCAAAAGTGTTTGGAGGGCAAGCATCCCTCCTCCTTAGCCCATAATTTCCCCAATAAATCCAAACAAAATTTTAACACAGCCAGTTTATTCAGCATAGTAGAACGGTCCAGTAACTATGTTTCTATATATCGGGTATATCAACCCCCCAGAGTTATACAATTTTCCCATTATGCTTTAAAAATAAATGTTGCTTTAAAACTAAATCAGAAGTCACGGTGTGTGTGCTGGTTGCAAATAAGACATCTCAACAATATCCCAAGTACAAATGAGGGCATTAAGTTGACAATTTAACTTTATCAAAAGAGTGTAAGCGTATCCAGGGTGTCAAAGGACATAGATAGAATTTTTTGGGAATTATAGAAAATTTTATTATTCAGGTCAAATAGAGGCTGTAAAAAAATAAATTAAACAGTTCTATTTGTGTCAAGATTTTCAAAAGGGTGTTGTTGAAAAGTTGTTGAAAAATCGTTGAAAAGTTTCTCCAACATAAAAATGGTAAACCAAACTATGATTCTTACAGAAAATAAACCGAAAAGAAATAAAATATTTATTTATTTTTCCACGAAAAAGACTATTTTAGTAAGAAAACGAACATAAATTAATTTTAAAAACTTTTTCCATATAATAAGTTTTTGAAAGAAAAGAAAAGAAATCCATTAACCCAAAAATGAGCAGAAATAAAAATGGAATAATCTACCAAGCGTAAAACTACCTCAAATCACTATAAAAAAATAAATGAAACCCAAAACGAAAAGAAATTACAATAAATAACCGAGTCAAACTTAAAACGAGCAGAAAATAACACGAGTAGGGCTGACAATCCCCGTGTCTTCTCACGATCAGCAATTAATATCATTCTATATCAAACTTGGTATATCAGTGTCTCTGGACTAGAGCTTGGGTTTTACTGTAAGACATTAATACAACTTATTTCGTTCTTTACTGTGATTAATCGGATTTATCACGGATTTTATAACGTTCCAAGTTTTGCCAGGGTTACCTTCCGCTTTTCTAAAACGATCGCTCAGAAAATCTACCTTAGCTTTACAGAGAAGGCTGTTCAACTTATTACTATATGCTTTATAAATATTCATATTACTAACATCATTACTTAACACTGATTTCTTATATAAAAATTTAAATAATCCCAATTTGTACTGAGCTATATTGGTCCTTCACGCAAAAACAGGAAAAAGCCTACGGCTTTTTTAATGTAATTACTCTAACTGGTATCGGTCTGCTCTGATCTTTTCTCGGTCTGATTTGATCTGTTCTTTGTTTGATGTGAAGTTACAAACGGGAAAAAACCTATTGCTTTTTCTTAATTGGAATAGTAAGAGACGATCTGGCTACAATCTACAATTATGACGTCATTGATCAATCTTTAACATGAAATGTGCAGTTTTTCGTAAAAAAATTGATTCTATTTTAAAAATAATTTGTTTTAATTACAAAACGGTTTTAACCCCATTAATTTCCTTTAAAATGAGCCGCTGAACAACTCTCTACGATGTTCAAGTGCCAAACTATCTGTAGAACAAAAAAGATGCCGTTTAGGCAGAATGTTGCAGTAGCTGCCACTTTTCTTGATTTTCAAGCCAATATAAATCCCTTGCTGTTCAAGCCACGGGATAGGAAGTTTCATATAAAGGGGTTTCCGACAAGGCGGTTGTAATGGTGTACTTTTTGTTTTGATCTGACTCTTGTTTTTAGGAGTTATGGGTTTTTATATTTCTTAGCATTGGACGTGATCGTCTCTTACTAGGTTGCTAGCTACCACTGCAACTTGGATCAGAACATAATTTGACCTTTACTGAAACAAATTGTAAATAATAGGCATTGTCAGTTTAATATACATATGCTAATATTTATTCCTTAAAGTCTTAATATTTTTGACTTATTAAAGTGAAAAAAATCAAAAAATTAACTTTGTTCAGTAAAGTGTAAACTATGTTTTGGTCTTGAGAAGGTATGGGATTTGTCAGCCCAATTCATATTAATTTCCACTCGTTTTGAGTCTTGGTTATTTATTGTAATTCCTTTTCGTTTGTATTGATTTATTTATTGATGATGATTTGTGGTAGTTTCACGCTTGGTAGAACAATCGATTTTATTTCTGCTCGTTTTTGGTTTAATTGGGTTCTTTACTTTTCTTAAAAAAAAACTTACTTTGTGGAAAAAGTTTTTCAAATTATTAGCATTACAAAAAGACTAGCTAAGTAAAGGCAGAAACATTAAATAAAAAAAATTTCATCTTTCTATATCTTCTATTCTTTGATTATATAAATAAAATAGTCTTCCTCTTCCTCTTACGCTCGATAAGCCATATAATATAATGCCTGACCCAAAATTGACCCTCAAGGGTAATTTATAATGTAATCTTTGTTTCTATTATCTTCATTAAAGCACCAAGGGGACAGGTGGACAAAGATAGTTCATAATTTATTGTTACTCCGAACTATAGACCTTGAGATATGTCAAGATTTGTCTTTTCCCTAGCGAAATTGGCCGTCAGAACTTTCAGCAAATTTTTGTCTTTGGTAAAAAATTCCCAAGGGCACCGGCAGAAAATTTTCCAGGGGGGGGGACAAGCGCCAAAGTGGTAGTAGTGGTTAGGTGACAAGGAATATATTTCTGGATATATTTTGTAGGAACAATGTTTATTTTTAAATACTTTTAGGAAAAAACTCTCAAATAAAAAGAGCTTTTAAATTGCATGCAAAATGAAACAAAATACAGTAAATTTTAAACGACAACGATTTCTGGGAAAGGGATTAATGTATTTATCTAATATGCGTTTAATCTTAAAAGAAAATCAGACTCAAACCAAAATTACAGAAAGACTTATTGCCTCTGTAGATTATAGTAGACTTGTCTTTTTGCAATTTCCTACGCCTTAGAATAGTTTACAGAAATAGTCGAGATACTCAAAAATCATCATGCTTGCTTAGTTACCACGTTTTGATTTTATACCGACCATTTAAAATATACCTCTTTCATGACAGGACAATTCCCCGCCCCCCTCGATCTTAAATCCTTTATTTATTCAGACATTTAAAAAAATAAAATAGATAGCGAAAGAAAAACAAAATTTAAACTTACTATTCAGCTGTCAAATTGACCCTTTCCTTTTATTGTCCTATTCAACTAAATAAAATGAACAGATTGAAAAAAATTTCGTGACAAGATAATTTTATCAAATACTTTTTGATAAAAAATGGGAAGTAAAAAGTGACTTGGGCCAATATTCAGCAAATCTAAAAATAGTATTCTCATAAAAATTGCTACACCGGCAATATTGGCTTTTTATGCTGATTCCAAATATGTTACCAGCCAAACCCAAAAATCTGACAAAATTTGCCTAATTTTTGAAAACGAGGGGAAACATCCCCAAAAAAGCAAGCAATCTTATTGAAAATCCCTTTATTAGATACATCACATCAGTGAAGCCTACCGTAGAGGTTTCAAGTTCTAACCTTCAAAATGTGGAATTTCACATTTTTTTTTCACAAGAAACATCGTCGATGCATGTTTATTTGTTTTATTTTTTTCCCCAGGGGTGATTGTACCAAACCAAAAGTCCAAAACAGTGAGAGGGAGCTCATTCAAATGTAAAGTTAATGCTCTTTTCAAGTGACCACACAGATTGGACCAGGGGAAAGTCTTGTTTTCTGCCATTTTAGGGCACCAGACTACAACTTTGCCCCACAGAGGATAAATTTGCAATCAATTTAAAATTCTGAGAAGCTAATTGATTTAAAAGTATCAATAACTATGTGTTAGGCTTACAAGTTGCAAAAGAAGTAATGCCACGTGGTGACAGTACTGGATTCAACCAAGTTGATTCGCTTTATTTGAAATGAAATTAGGCTACGCTTGGTGATCTGTAATTGTGTATCAGCTATAATCAGGGGGGATGTGAATCATTGCTTAGGTGGGGGTAGAGTAGATTCCTAAAAAAGTACATTTTAATGGACAAACTGCTTACTCTTCAAGAGGGTTGAGATAAATGTTGAAAGAGGTGGGGGGAGTATGAATTAATTAAAATGTTTCTCTACATTCAGTCAAGATTCATTGCTCAACCAGTTAATACCATATTGCTTGCTATCGCCTAGTCTATGAAATGGATGAAGGTGGATTATTGCTAAATTACTTGTATGCTGTGACAAGGGTGCCGGCAGAACATTTCTCAGGGGGATGGGGCAGACGCCAAAATAGCAGTGGTGGTTGGGTGAAAGTTTAGGTAGTTTCGGGAACCAAACTACGACTTTACTAAGAAGAGGACAGATTTGCCATCAATTTAAAATAATGAGAAGCTAATTGATCCAAAAGTATCAGTAACTATGTGTTAGGCTTACAAGTTGCAAAAGAAGTAATGCCACGCGCTGACAGTACTAGATTCAACCAAGTTGCTTCGCTTTATTTGTAATGAAATTATGCTAATTTTGGCGATCTGTAATTGCGTATCAGCTATAATGAGGGGGGAGTGAGTCATTGTTTAGGTGGGTGTAGGGTAGAATCCTACAAAACTACATTTTAATGGACAAACTGTTTACTCTTCATGTGGCTTCAGATAGCTATTGAGAGGAAGGGGAAGTAGGAATTAATTAAAATGTTTCGCTATACAGCTAATATGTTCTACCAGCACAAAGATGAAAAAAGCAAGGCATGTCATCATCAGCCCCGCTATGAAATTTCTGCGGGGTGGGAAATACTCCTAGGAACTTAGTTTACAGCAATTTTCAATGGTAATATTTTTCTTTTTTATTTATATGAAGTAGTTCAGTGTATTTAAAAAAAATATACGTAATTTATTTATCGATAAGAAAATCCTACTGTAGAGGTTGTGATGGCTTCAGTTATGTAGAAGATCAAAAGTCTCACAGAATCTCCATCCATAAAAACAATAATCCTCTTATTCATCCAACCAAAATTTTTTAGTAGTAATATTAACAAGGACATTTCACCAAAATTACTATTCAACACCAATTTTTTAAGTACATTCAAATCCAAAATTGAAATTGCAAATTTAAACGTAGAACGGTACTAATCAACGTACAATTATTGATTTACACATTTTAAAAGCAATTGACCAGGGATTTAAGGGAGCGATACCTCAAATTATATCTTGGTTAGGCCTGGGTATGATTTGGAAAACAATCACAATTTAAATAAAAAAAAAAGATCTTTTCAACTGAAAGGAAGGAACAGATTTGAAACCTATTTTAACAGATTATTCTTTGTATGAAGGACTGTCTTCTCCTTAGCTCTTTACTATTTACTGTGAAGCATGGCTTTTTTCCAAATTTTTAAAGAAACTTTGCAATTGGAAAAAAAATATTTTTCAAAGCACTAAAAAACTTTTTTTAATGAGCAATATGGGGCAGTCCCCCTTATATACAGAGTAATTTATATTTGTTTTAAGTTTATACTCGCTCCTTACTTTAGTTGAAAAACTTTTTCTATTTGTTTAATTACATTTCATGAAACTGTAAAGTTTTATGAATACAATACTTTTGGCAACGCAGAAAAAACGATCAATATTTCAATGATCTCTGTTTGGATTTTGATGGGTATTCGAACAGTTCGTGGTAATGAACTGTAACTTACTGCGAACTGGCTCAATAGTAACCAAAACTCTAAAAAACGGAATTTTGATACCAACAGAAATATCAAAAGAATTGGCTTATTATGCTGATTCCACATATATTATTTTCATTAAGTTTAGTCTTACCCATCAAAAGCTACGAGCCTGAGAAAATTTGTCTGATTTTCGAAAAAGGAGGAAAGACCCCCTTGAAGTCTTATAATTTTAGTTAAAATAACACCATCAGATTCAGCGTATCAAAGAACCCTACCGGAGATGTTTCAAGCTCATATCTGCAAAAATGTGGAACTTATTACTTTTTTTTACCAGAAGATAAATCACGGATGCGTGTTAATTTGTTTTTTTTGTTTTTTTTTTCAGGGGTGATCATATCGACTTAGTGTGCCTAGAACTTCGGGATAGGGCTCATTCTTATAAAAATTTAAAGTTCTTGTGCCCATTTTAAGTGATCAAAAAATTGGAGGGCAACTAGGCCCTCTCCCACGTCACTTCTTTCCCAAAATCGTCGGATCAAAATTTTGAGATAGCTTTTTCTTCAGCATAGTTGAAAGGCCCAATAACTAAGTCTTCGAAGACAAAATGACACCCTACATCCCCTGGGGAAAGGTTTTTAAGTTATAAAAATCGCCCTTTGTTTTATTTGTTATTGGGAAGTATGCATACATTTTTCGGGTGGGGAGGGGAGGACGAATTTTCTGCTGGGAGAATTTTCAATGGAGAGGATAGTTTCCAGGGGATGAAATTTTCAGAAGAAATTTCATGCTGGGTAAAATTTGCCAGAATTCATATACGAAATTTCTGTATGTCTTGCTTTCTCTGTACCGATTTAATTTTACGAACTAAAAAAACAAGAAATAAAAAAACAAGTTTTTTCAAATGAAAGTAAAGAGCAACATTAAAGCTTAAAACGAACAGAAATTATTACGCATATGAGGGGGGGGGGTTGCTCCCTCTCCAAGGTCTCGCTCTTTGCTCTAAAGTTTAAATTTTGTCCCCATTCTTTAAAAACGATTCCTAAAACACAAGGGTCATTTAATTACAACAATAAGTAACTTTTTTAAAGTGCCAAAAAATTGTTGCTTGAAGAGCGAGGAGTTGAAGAGGGGGGGGGGGCAGCCGCCCTCATAAACGTAATAATTTCTGTTCGTTTTAAGTTTTAATACTGCTCCTTACTTTCAGTTTAAAAACCTTGTTTTATTTTCTTTATTTTTCGAAGATTAGAGACAAACAATTTTCTAGAGGCAATAGAAGAAGTATGTCAATTAAAGTAAAAGTATTTAAAAATGAAAAAAGTAAGTAGTTACAAAAAATACAGAAAACAGTAGTCTACTTACAAAAACTAAGATAAAAACTCCCAGCATTAAGTTCTGTTGAGCAATGCCCAAGCGTTGGACCGACATATTTTTACAATATCGACAGTTTTGAACTTGGTTATAAAACACCAAAAGATTTAATGCCTTTAGACTCAGTGTTTATATAAGTAACGCATTATCAAAGTAGTTTGGTCAAAGTAAAATATCAAAACTAAGATTAAGAAAATCTAATAAAAATTTATAGTTCAATATTTTTAATTTAATTTTGAATGCCAAAAGCCAGTACATTTGACAATTTCATACTTCATAACTGTACAAAATTAAATCTTTTTTCAAAGTGACCTATAGATAAATACAATCACTCCAAGAAACAAAAAATTGATAATAAAAAAAAAAAACAAAAAACGTATCCGTTCAGGGGAAAATATAGAAATTCTTAGCATTCCGCTCAGGGGAAACATTTATGATTATAGTGACTTCATAAGTAGTAAGTACATATGGAATTCTAGTCCCTTACGTTCCCTGGCAGCTTTCCATGGCAGATTACCAGGCTGAATATTGCTACTGTTGTCAATTGAATATGGAATTATACAAAACCTACCAGACAAGTTTTTTTGACATAATTTCCGTGGACTAGATTTCTATTTCATGATATACAAGTTTGTTTTTTTAGGCTAAATCCGTGTCAGAAAAACCGGTGTGTCTTTTTTAGTTGCCAATATATTTAGAATGGTTTTAAGTTGAAAATTGTGACGTAAAAATAACTCAGTTATTTGCTTGCGTGTATAGGAATTCCCATGTTATTTGCTTGCCTGTATTTTGTGTTAAATAAGTAGTTTTTGTATCTTTTAAAAGAGCTTTAAGGGGTTTGAGAGACTCAGTTGCCTGATTCCGTGTGGTTTTTCTTTAC
>JAQQPU010018754.1:0-17181 GCA_029168905.1 Artemia sp. Kazakhstan ARC1039
ATATATATAACATCAATAACAGCACTCCTATATACCATAGTATCTCATACTGATCCTGCCAGACTTCGGTTTACTGTAACATAATCAATAAGGTTTGCTGTCTTGCCATCACGTGAATACCATGTAAACTTATTGGCCATTTTATGACACACCGCATTGGTTATAACTATATTATTATGCCTACAAAATTGCAAAAGTCTGTAGCCATTACTGTTTTCTTTTCCTACACCAAATTTACCTAGGCGAGGATACCATCTATTCCTATTTCTACCGACTTGAGCGTTAAAATCTCCTAGTAAAAACACCATATTTCTACCTGGGACCCTATCTATTTGCTCCTGTAACTGTAAATAAAATTCATCTGAGTCACTAGTATCTCCGTCAGTTGGTTCTACAGGGGTATATACTACTATAACTGATATCCTGAACTTTTTAGTCATAAAATGAGCAATTAGTATTCTATAATTTATACCTTCCCAGCCTAAACAAGACTTAGCAGATTCCTTATTCATCATGAGCCCTACTCTTTGTCTGTGTACCCCATTATTCCTGCCTGAGTAAGCAAATTCTAAATCACCTAATTTCATGCTTCCTACCCCTTGGATATGAGTTTCTGAAACTCTTAATAAGTCTAGTTCGAATTGTCTGAATTCGTCAGTCAAAATGTCGATACAATAATTATTTTTTAACGTCGTAACATTCCGAGTTCCAATTTTCATGTTCTTTAAATAATTGAAATTACTTTGGCCTCAGAAAAAGCAATGATCCCGGATACCAGTGCAGGACGGGGATCAAACATATCTTCTCGAGTCTACGCCAAAGCGCTTAAGTCGACTTAGAACCGGACAGCAAGAAGTCCCTGGGACCTCCAGTATGAGTGGAGGCTTTGTGCAATCCTGAGCCCATCTTGGTCACAACATGGTTTTCAGCACTTGGCGATGCTCTTCTATCAACAAGAGTCGAAATCCTGCACAGACAGTCTCAAGCCCATTACATGCGCCTCATTATATATTCATGCCTACAAATATTATGCTATCAAATATTATAGTATCAGTTATAGTAGTATATGCCCCTGTAGAACCAACTGACGGAGATACTAGTGACTCAGATGAATTTTACTTAGTTACAGGAGCAAATAGACAGGGTCCCAGGTAGAAATATGATGTTTTTACTGGGAGATTTTAAGGCCCAGGTTGGTAGAAATAGTGATAGATGGTACCCTAGCCTGGGTAAATTTGGTATAGGAAAAGAAAACAGTAATGGATACAGACTTTTGCAATTTTGTAGGTATAACAATGTAGTTATAACCAATACGGTGTTTGGTCATAAAATGGCTCATAAGTTAACATGGTATTCACGTGATGGTAAGACAGCAAATCTTATTGATTATGTTATTGTAAACCGAAGACTGGCAGGATCAATACAAGATACTAGGGTATATAGGAGTGCTGTTACTGATGTTAAGAGTAAAGATCACCATTTAGTAGTGTCAAGGGTTAATTTAAAGCTGAAATATCGGAAGGATAACTACCTCCCGGGAAGTTATGATGTTGGTAGACTCCAGGATAAGAATTTGAGAGAAACTTTCCAGGAACAGTTGAATAATAAACTTAAGAGTTTAAAATTTGATAATGTGGAAGATGGTTGGAATAATTTTAGAAAAATAATTTGTGAAGTTGCTGAAGGTGTCTTGGGAAGAAAGCTAGAACTGCAACTAAGAATATTAGTGAAAAAGCTTAATGTTTGATGGAAAGGAGATAAGACTTGTACAAGAATTACCTTAGTGATAGATCATATGAAAACAAAAGGAATGTAAAGAAAGTGGAGAAAGCATTAAAATATGAACTAAGGAGGTGTGAAGTAGAAGAGGCCATGGATAAAATTGCTGAGGATAAGATAAAATGTTTATTTAAAAAAAACTCGCTATCACAAGCCCACAAAGGGCCGAATTCAAACTTTGGAGTCGACAATATAAATGGTTACACTAAAAATGCAAAGAACAGCAACGAAATAGAGAAAACCATAATGAAACAATCATTTAAAAGTCAATAATTAAAAATGTAAAAAGTCAATTAAAAAATTAAAAAGATAAAAATTGGTCAAACTAAACTTAGAGCGAGACATAAATGCATTAAAAACTGGTAAAAACTGGTCAAACTAAACTTAGAGCGAGACAAAAATGCATTTAAATTAAAAGGGATACTAAGAAGGTGTCAATAATTAAACTACAGTAAATCAATAAAATAGTTAAAAACAATAAAAACTGGTCAAGAAAGGGGAGGGGGCAAGCAAAAGAGTGCAAGAACCTGGGCAGTACCATCAGCTAATAAACAAAAATGAGGAGGAAAAAAAGAAACTATTGAGACATTTTATTCATTTTTTCTGTAATGAAGGGGATAAAAGTTCTTTCGTATCTGGAAGTAACGCAGCGAATGGAGGACAAAGCAGGGATGGGCTCATAAACAGCTCGAGGCGGCCGTAATCTGGATGGGGAGTGACGTTTGGGGAAAATACTTGCCGTCCGAGGGTTTGTTATGGCATTTTTTGCAAAACGAAGGCACAACGAAACCCTCCATTAGCTTTTTTTAAGAGCAGAGAGTATGGCACCTTGCCTTCTTTGAAAATTATTCGCAAGGCCCTTTTTTGAACTGATTCGATTCTTCGCGAGAGATACCAAGGTGCCAAACTGGACAAGCATATTCTAGATGCGGGCGGACAAAAGACGTTTAAAATCTTAAGGAGTAGACAGGGGGGGACGCTGAATTTATTTAGGAGCTTAAGGAGGGCGATAGACACGTTAGCTCCATGGATGATGTCTTTAACGTGTTTATCCCACTTTAACTTTGAAGAAATTGTGACGCCAAGTAGTTTAAACGAGGACACAGAAATTTCAGGAGGGATAGGATTAAGAAAACAGGACGAGGATTTGAGGAAACAAATGGGCATTATCATGGACTTAGAGGGGTTTACTGTCATGTCTAAGTCTAAGGCCTCGTCTCCATTTTCATTGAGGATACTCATAGGGTCACTTATTAAATTTCTGAAGCAAGTTTCAACAACCGTTAGGTCATCAACAAATTTCCATCGGTCAGGAAATTCCTTTGCGAGGCTGTTGATCATTACTGAAAAAAGGAGGGGGACCTAGGAGAGTACCTTGGGGTATGCCGTTGTGGACAGGGAGAGGATTTGAATAATGATTTTGATATTTGACAACTTGCGATCTATTTGTTAAGAAGGAGGCAACTAATTTCACCAGTAAGGGATCAATATTGAGCTCTTTGACAAGTTTCTCAATTAAAATATTGTGGTTAACATGGTCGAATGCTTTCTGAACGTCGATGGAAATTAAATTTAGCCAGGAATTAGGCTTTTCAAGGATTTTCCCGATGTGATCAATAAGAGAAACTAGGTAATGGGAAGTAGAGGTAGATTTTAGGTTCCCAAATTGTTTCAAGTCAGTAAGAGGTAGGATTTTTTCCTTTAGCCAATCTGCAAGTAATCCTTCATAAAGTTTCGAGAAAATAGAAGTAAGAGTAATAGGCCGGACGCCTTCAAAACCAGGCTTTCCGTTTTTCTTTTTCAAAGGGGTTATGAAACCCTGTTTCCAAATTGTAGGAATTTGCCCAGTCTCGGTAATCTTGTTAAACAGGAAAGACAAGGGCTTAAAAAAGAAATCACCGAAGGCACTAATAAGAGGAAAGGGGATATCCAAAGGACAAATACTTATCTTTCTTAGTTTTTGAATTCTTCTTTCTATCTCAGACGGGGAAACAGTGGGTAAAGAAGGGGAAAGGGCTTCTGATGGTAATTGGTCGGACAGTGGTGGAAGACTCTGGACAATGGAAGTGAGGAATTTATTGAGATTATTGGCAGTAATATCATGGGAATCGGGTAGACTGAAGTTAAGCTGTTCAAGCCTCCTGCCACACAGCTTTTTAACCTCAGAATACCAGTTTTTTGGTTTATTAGTAAACAATACTTCGACCTTATTTTTGTAGTACGATCGTGCCAATTAGCGAATTTCTCTTTTATTTGATTTTCTTAGTTTATTGGCTTCATCTGGTTTACCATTTTTGAAAAGCTTCAATTTGGTTCTTATTAGTGTTTTTATAGTTTGGTTAATAAAGGGTTTGTCACTGGAGCAATTTTTAATTTTTTTTTTAGGGAAGCAAATTTGATATTTGTCAATTAGCTTTTTGTGGAACAAAGCCATTTTCTTATCAATATTTTTTGAACTATAAACATCGGACCAATCTTCAGTATTCAGCCACATACCAAAAGAAAGAAGACCAGAATTTTGAAGAGGGCGATAACTGCCATAAGTTATTGAGAAAGAATGATTAAAATTTGAGGAAGGGGATAAAAGAATCGAAAGATGATAACTCCCACCTAATGAAGGCAGAGCTGAGGGAGGGTTGTAAAAATTATACATATTAGTTAAAATAACATCAAGAGAGGTATTTTCCCGAGTCCTTGGTATTTTAACAATCGGCTTAACTTTAAGTGAGGAGCAAAAAGAATCCATTTTAAGGTCGTTTGCATCGCCAACTAAAAAAAGACCAGCATTGGGGCATTTAGAAATAACAAAATCAGCACTTGTCTGCAATTGCAGGATGAATTTACGTTTTGACTCGATATTTTGATTTGGGGAGTAATATAAAACAGCTATTGCAATAATATTAAATGGACAAGGGAGAACTTTTGGTCTAATACTTAGCCAGAGGATTTCATCGTACTCGGATAAACTAGGGACTCAAATAACCTTTGGGTAAAGGTGACTCTTAGTAAAGAACAAAACACCGCCACCTTTTTTTCCAAGTGGGTGTTCTAAAGGACGGAGTTTAATAAACTCTGAATAATTTGTCAGGCGCAGAGACCCTGAGTCGTGGGACTATTACTTCCGTAATAGCTATAATATCGATTAGATTTGATTCTGAAAGCACCTCGAGTTCAGTAAGCTTTTCAAAATTAAGACTTTCGGCATTAGTAACTAACAGTTTGGGAAAAACAAACCGATTGGGGAATTTCGACAGGGATACTTGGTGTGTTTGAGAATTTCCTGGGTGGGGTTTCAATTTAATATTATGATGCTGCGGAGAAGTAGGGTGCGAGAAGGATTTACCTTGGGGATTTGGAGGTGGAGGGAAGGGCGAGGATACAGCCGAAGCATGATGAGGAAGGTGCGACTTGTTTTCAGTTGTCGGGAAGTGCGAACAATTAGGATTTAATACAAGACAGTTATTAAATGCAAAAGGTCTCAGACCTGAGTCACCCTGGTAGGGTGGGCACGAGGGATTAAACGCATGGGTCGGAGGCGGGAAAATATGGGAGGAAAATAAGACGGTGGTATTTTCAGGGGGTTCAACTTGGGAGGGGTTAACTGGAGTGTTAAGAGAGAAGGAATTTTGCTGGGAATATGGAGTTTTTTCTGGGTGGTAAAGGTGGAAGTTTTTTGAGTGAGCAGGGTGGATTTGGGATAAAAAAGGAAGAGTATGCGCTGGTGAGCTAATTTTACTAATTGAATGAAGGGAGCTCGGCTTTTGGGTTGATTGAGTACTTGTAACTATTTTATTATTAAAAATTTTACTGCGCCTGGCTATAACACGATAATCCCTGTTTTTCAAATTTAATAACATGCACTTAGTTTCAAAACAAAGGCCACTTTGAAATTTATGGCAGGGTTTGGAATGGGAAAGGGAGCAATAATTGTCGTTACAGTGACCAGTAGTTAAAAAAGACATACAAGGGTGAACAAAGGTACAATTACTCTTTTTTATACACTTGTTGGCCAAGTGAAAACGACAGGCAATAGAATTCTTCCCTGATTTGGCTTCAGGGACCGATTTGCTAATAATACTCAAGTTGTCACTTACCCCTGGATCTGGAATAGTGGCTGAGTTCACACTTACATTGTCACTGACCTCTGGATCTGGAATATTGATTGAGTTCTCATTTAAGTTGTCACTGACCTCTGGAACTAGGTGACCGATTAAATTCATATTTGAGTTGACACTTGCTTCATTAATATTCATGTGTTGGGAGTTGTTGCTTGTGGATTGAATTGCAGTTGGTTTCAAATTGGCGTTTTTTTTTATTTGTATTCACAGACTTAAGTGTGTTCTTAATTATATTCACCCTAAGATCAATGAAAGTAGAAATTTCGTTGGTAATGAACTCGAGTTTTTTTTTTGGCACAAAAAGGGAGGGGAGGGAAGGGTCACATATGGGGCTGGAATCACAATTGCCACAAGGAAACTTTTCAGTCTGGCAGGAGGCATCATTAGAAGGCTCACAATTAGATTCAAAAACCGTCTGTGTACTGGCATCTTTAGTTTCAAGCAGAAAATCAGTCTGGCAACTGGTTAAAACTGGTAGGGGAGTAGTCTGACACTCGCTTTGGGCTGCAATGAAAGCTTTACCATCTGTTTGGAAAGTCGGGGCAAGGGGGGACGACCTGATATCATCTAAAACTTCTTTTAAGGAAGAATTTATTTCTGACAATCGGCGTCGTGGGGTATCGCTAGCTTTTGAAGAATTTATTCCTGACAATCGGCGTCGTGGGGTATCATTAGCTTTCGAAGAATTAGGGGTGGTATAATCTTGATTTTTGGTGATGTTTTGTTTCGAGGAACAATCCAAACATAACCAGTTCTTATTCCACTGGGAACGTTCTATCCCCGCACATTGCTCATGAATGGAAGAGTTGCATGTACTACATACCATGCAATTGATTGTTGCCCTTAATCTACACTCAGGACACACTCTCTTAAAGTCCTTTAGTCATTTGGTTGACTAATATAAAGGGTTAAAAAATTCAATTCACCTGATGGCTGGTGACAAAATCCGGAAGTTAGGTCACAGTTAATCAACTTTGTCACTGAATTGGTTGTCCTTTAGTTGGTTAATATAAAGGGTTAAAAAGTTCAATTCACCTGATGGCAAAATCCGGAAGTAAGGTTACAGTTAATCAACTATGTCACTGAATTAACTGAGTTAAATGCAGAAAGGCATAAACCAAATAGGTGTTAACAGGTTGAACTCTGGTTTAAGACTGAAGACTGGATCTAGAATATGCAGGTAGACGGCATAATAGTAAAATATTGTACTGGCATGTTAACAAATTGAGAGGGAGTAGTCAATGCGGACTTGGCCCAGTTAAAGATAGGAATGGGACCGCAATTAGCGATAAGGAAAAAACTAAAGAGAGATGGGCAGAATGTTTTGAGAATTTGCTTAACCGACATAGAGTTAAAGGAAGAGATACGGAGGAAAATGAAAAAGTCTGTGATACCTTGGATGTGAAGGAAGATTTGTTTTGTGAGGAGGAATTAGCGACAGTACTAAAAGGACTAAAAAAATAATAAGGCTCCAGGTGCTGATAGGTTGGTAAATGAGTTTCTTAAATATGGTGGCTCTGAGGTTAGAAATAAGTTACTGAAGATTATGAATATGATTTTTGAAAAAGGGGAAGTACCTAACGATTTTAGGAAAACTTTAATTAATCCATTTTATAAGAAAGGTGATAAAAGTGAGTATGGTAATTATCGAGGGATTATTCTGGTCTCTGTAGGTAGTAAATTACTTAGTAATATGATACTTTTTAGACTGAGAGATGCCGTAGACAAAGTTTTAAGAAAGGAACAGTGCGGTTTTAGGAAAGGTAGAGGATGTGTCGACCTACTTTTCACTCTTAGGATAATAATTGAGAAGTGCCTGATTTTTCAAACACCTTTGGTCCTCAGTGATTGGGTTCATCCCATAGTCAATACTTCGGTCTTAGTACTTTCATAAGAGCTATTTATTCTAATTAACGGTCTCTGTGATTAAGGGGCCATTTTTAAAGAATTGGAACAAAATTCGAACTTTAGCTTAAAGAGCAAGGTATTGACTAGGGGGCGAACCCCCTAATATACGTAATAAAAATCCATGAATATAGAAGTTCGTTACGTTAGTTAATTCGTAAGTTACGTATATTTACTACTAATAAAAACTTTCGAAAAATAAAATTAAACAAGTTTCGAGAAAGCCATTTAACCAAATAAAGGTAAAATTAATATGCAAATTTTGTTTTAATTATTCATGTATGGTGAGCCAAAATCAAAACCTGCGTTAATTTAAACGTTCAAACATTAAATAAAAAAACAGGTTTTTTTTACTGAAAGTAAGGAACGACGTTAAAACTTAAAACGAACAGAAATTATTCCGTATATGAAAGGGGCTGTCCCCTCCTCAACGCCTCGCTCTTTACGCTAAAGTTTGACTTTCTCACAACTCTATTTTTTTTTAAACAATAAAAAAACTTTAGCGTAAAGAGCGAGGCGTTGAGGAAGGGACAGCCCCTTTCATATACGGAATAATTTCTGTTCGTTTTAGTTTTAACGTCGTTCCTTACTTTCAGTAAATAAAACCTGTTTTTTGTTTATTTATCATTCCCAAAAGATTCTATCTATGCTCTTTGACAACATAGATAGACTTACATTCTTTTGATTCAGTCCAATTGTAAGAGAAGAAGTAGTAATAGTAGTAGCCCAAATGCTTCAACTTAATACCCCCAGTCGTTCTAGAGATATTACTAAGGTGTCTTATTGGCAACCATACATACAGTGCCTTTTTACTTAGTTTAAAAGCAACATTCAGTTTTACATCAAAATGGTGCAATTGCATAATTGTTTGGGATGGACATACCCAATATCCCTAGAGAGTAAAGACATAGTTGCTGGACCATTCTACTATGCTAAAAAAAATGCATGTCTCAAAAGTTAGACTGGATGTATTGGGAAAATGAATGAGCTGTGGAGAGGGCTGATTGCCCTTCAATCTCTTTTTACTCTTAAAAGGGGTACCAGAACTTTTAATTTCGAATCGAATTAGCTCCTTTATAAGTTCCAATTATATTTCTATCTATTATAGAGCTGTGATGCCTATGCTATTACTTATATGCCTTTTTGAAAACCTTCATGCATATAGTTTTTCGTTTAATTGAAATTCTCCCTAAACGTTCCCTAAAAGTTCCACCTTAATACCCTTAGCGTCATAAGTTACAGTAACTGTAATGGCAGTATGAATAGTAGGAGCGAATCTCCAACATTTTTATTAGGGGGGGGGGGACAAGAAGGGTCCACATCTGGATAGTCAAAGGACATGGGATGTATAATATATTTTTCTTCACATTATTCGGGGGGGGGGGGGCGCCCCCCCCCCCAAATGACGCCTTTGATGAATAGTGTACACATAGTGCCTTCTGGCTAGTTGAAAATCTGCCAAAACTTACCCTTAAAGATCTAACTTAATAGTGCAAGCCGTTCTTGAGATATTGCTTTGTTATCTTTTTGAAAATCCACATGTTCATAGTTTGTTTTGATATACTTCAACATCTGCTTAAACATTCCTTAAAAACTTCACCTTAATACTTTTAGCTTGCGTAGTAGCAATATTCGTAGTAGCAATAGGAGCAGAATGCGCACAACACCCTGGGTTTCTTTAACACCCCTTTGAATACACACTGATTAGTCCAACTGTCAAACTTGACATATTTTATGTCCAAAGGACATATTTCTATGTGCCTGAACATAATGACATAAGACGGCAAAAAATGAACACATTTTAGACATTTGGGACATAAAGTGGACACATTTTCCAAATTTATGACGTAAAACAAATTACTTTCATAAAAAAATGTAACTCATCACCACGTGAGTGCTAAGACTTATATCTACTTATTTTTTAAGCTCTGTATTTATTTTCTGGGGTTGCTTGCTCTTCCCTGAAGCAAACTTTTTGAAAATGCCTTCAAAATTCGTTCACCTATAAATGGTATGATTAGCCCTGATTTTTACTCGCGACGGTCAAGATTAAGGACAAGCTGTCGCCTTTTCATATAAACTTACTTCCGGCTTCCGAACATCACACAAAAAGCTCAATGAAAAGTTAACAAAATGAAACCTTTCGATTGTTGATGGTCTGAAATCAAAATTAAACCCAAGTTGTCAAAAACCTGGGGTAAATTCCTTCAGTTTGAAAATTTTGAAAACTGGACATATTTTATGTCCAAAAGACATATTTCTATGTGCCTGGACATAATGACATAATAGGGCAAAAAATGGACACATTTTAGACATTTGGGACATAAAGTGGACACATTTTTGCGTTTCCTGCAAGAAAGCGGGTCATACCTGCTATAGCGTTAAGTGTCCGAAAAACGAGCAAAAGGCAACTCATTAACATGATGAATAACGAAATCTCTAACATTTCACTAATTTCTTGGAATATAAACGGAAATTTTTCCGAGCGGTCTCTTGTAGTAGTTGACCAGTTTGTGAATAAATATAATGTGATATGCCTGCAAGAACATTTCATCACAGAAGCTGGCATAAACCTACTAAATCTCTGGCCGTCCTACTCTGTGTTCTCCGTGCCTGCAAAACGTTTATCTCCGCGGGGCCGTCCGTCTGGCGGTATTGCCACGTTGGTCGCGTGTGATGTATGCGAGAACAGTGACAATTTTCATGCAATTAGACTAGATAACCTGCTAGTTATAAATGTGTACCTTCCAACTGATTACCGTGACGACAAATCTGATAGTGCTTTTGCTATAAGTGCTGCCAAACTAGCCCGCTGCCTTAAAAAAGCCGAACGCGAGTCCCTTGAGTGCATAATAGTGGCTGACTTTAACTGTAATTTAGAAGTTGATACTAGTGCCCAAAATAGTCGTTGTTACATTCTAATAGGGATACTTTAGAACCGTTTTACTATTCACCGGAAGAACCAGAACTTTTCGTATATCCACCAATCTGGTTCTACGTCCAATCTAGACCATATTGTTAGCTCTAGTTCTTTGCCAGTACGTGAGGTTCTTGTCCTTCCGAATAGTTTCACTTCGGATCATTTCCTAGTTCAGTGTATTATCAGTAGGCCTACCTCGTTTTCCGCTGTGAATAATTCGTCGATATTCACTCAGAGGTGGCATGAGGTTCCGGTTTGGCGTAAAATTGATAAAGAAAAAGTTTAAAGATTCTTGTGATCTTGTTCTGTCGAAAATTCGCGTACCGTTTGACCTACTTATGAAATTCTCTCATCGTGATGAAAGAGATGCGCGGCTACGTCTTAATATTTATTACGCCGAACTGACCCATACTCTTCTGTTTGCCGAATCTCAGGGAGTACCCAAGTCTCGTGCCAGACAAAAAACTCAAGGAAAGGGATGGTCTTCTAACCCTTATTACAATTAGCATGCGACCGAGCTACCTTCTGGTACGGGATATGGAAAGAATGTGGTAGACCACACTCAGGAGTAGTTAAAGAGATTACAGTTGCATCTAAGCGTAGGTTTGGGAAGGAACTTGCTCGTCACCGTGTGCAGTTGAAATCTGAGCTTTCTGAAAAAGTAATTAAAAATCCTAATCTGTTATGGAAAATGTTTGATAAGAAGGAATCAGCGGGTCCCGAGTCAGATATCCCATCTTTAACATGGATAAACTATTACCTTGATGAGTTTTCAGCCCCAAAACCGGATCTTAACATTTCTGTTCAAGAAAAGCTTTCATCCCTCCTCTCATCAATTCCAGATACAGATTTCATAGTTACCCAATCACAGGTTGCGTCCGCGGTCCGACGGTTGAAAAAGAAGACGTCGGCTGGCATTGACCGTGTATCCGCCCTTCACCTTAGCCATTGCAGCCCAACTTTCATGGGGCACCTAACTCTTCTCTTTCAGATGATCTTCACTACTGGACTCGTACCATCGGCATTCAGTACTGGGTCGCTTAGGCCAGTCCTGAAGAAAGGAAAAAGTACTTCGGAATGTCCTTCGTTCAGACCGATCACAGTAGCACCAACGCTTTGCAAAATCTTCGAACTTTTGGTCATTGATGAAATCCAGGAAAAACGCTGGACACCCCCTTCCCAGTTTGAGTTCCAGAGGGGTCTTGGTTGCGGCCACGCCATTTCTGCTTTGGCTTCAGTCTTGATTGACGCTGATGAATCAAAAGAGTCCATTGTTATAGGTCTACATGACGTCTGCCGTGCCTACGACTCACTTCTCCATGACCAACTCATTCTGGATATAGGAAAGAGAGGTGTACAGAAGGACATCCTACTACCCATTAAAGATATGTACGACCACCTACTGTACCAGGAGTAAAAGGTGATATATTTAAAATACAGGATTCCTTCCTTCTAAAGATGATTCGGGCAGAAATTAAACGTCCCCTAATTGAGTTCAAATACCGCTTCCAAGAGTCTAAATTCTTAATCAGCAAAAAGAGAAATTGCATTTCTAGCTTCAGTCAAACAACGACGCTAATCGTTCGAATTTTGCTAAGATAATTAGTAGCAAAAAATATGCTACGTACAATATTTCTAAGAAAGTTTAAATGGCAAAAACCGTGTGAACGCCTGAATCACCAGGAATATTTAAAAGAAATTATTGGACGAAAGATTTACATCCTTGGTCCACTTGAGCCAATGGCGAGCAGTCCTTACAGCGCAGGACGAAAGAACTGCGTTTGGTAGTGGGGTAGATGTGCTTTTTAATTTTTAATCGTAAGTCTGACTTGAGAAGATCCATTGAGATAGAAGTTTTAACTCTTTCATCTCGGTCACCATTATTGTCATTGAAGTGACCCGTTGCTGTGCAACTAAGTATGTAAGTTCAATAAATCTATTGTCTTTTTATCTGTGTTTATTTCATTTATATGTCTGCTTCTAGTCTAATAATAGGTAATTAGTTCGTAAGTCTCCAAGGTAAATGCTCCCAAAGGAATCTGATCTCCAGATAGCCCGAGAAGAAGAGGCCACGTTTTTTTTATCCCTACAAACACCAAAAGTCGTTATCGCCACAGCTTAGAAAAAGTTTCTAACCCCTGCTAGCCTATAAGAATTCGTATCTCTTAAATCAGATCTGATCGTGCTGTGGAAACAAAGTTCTGAGACGTCAAAATTTATAGTTCAATAATTCTTAATTACTCCTAAAACCTTACATAACAAATGGCGCGAGTCGGAAATTGGAGAGAAACTTGCGAACTAGTTAGGCTATGAAACTTTGTAATTTGAATTTAATTGTTGGGAAAGATACAGACATATAAGAAAAGTGATTAGGCCTATTGCCGCTAAGCTACGATAGGAAAACCCTTATATCTCATAGGAGATAGTAGCATCCCCCAAAATATATTAAGTAAAAATAAATTTATTTTCAATTGATTCAAAAAAATGGAAGAACTGAACGATTTATTAATAGTGCAAAAGTTAGTCGCAAAAAAATAGAGATTGCAAAATCTATACCAGAGTACAATGGTCAGTCAGATATTGACGAATTTAATATCCAATTGACCCAGTTTGTACAACTAACAAAAACAGACGTTGGAGCGTTAAAAGACATGCTCCTACTACGATTAAGAGCCCAGGCCTTAACCTTTCTAAAACAGGTCGAACATACCATAGGCAATAACGCCAACTTGCCAATAAATACGGTTGATGACTTGTTAAAAGCATTCAAAGAGAGATTTATAGAAACCAGTTCAATAAATAAATTAAAACACGGAGTAGTGAACTTTGATTTTTCACAGAATATAAGGGAATATCTTGATAACATACGCATTGCTGTAGAAGCAAAATACGGAAGCGGTTCTGGGCAACTGTATGAAAAAGTCATACTAAATACCTTTTTGCAAGGGCTACCCCCAAAACTATATAGAGTAGTAATATCCAAAAATATTCAGACGTTGGATCTTGCAGTCCAAGAGGTAGAGCGACTAATCGAAGTTGATAAAATGGTTGCTAATCATAGTAATGCAAAAATAAATAGCCTAGGCAACTCAAACGCGAACCTAATCTTCAAGGGTGATCAGGCATCCCCCAATTTCTTTTCAAGGGATAACTCCCCAGTAGCACAAAGAAACAAAACGCCAGAACCCGCTAGGCAGAAAACAGTACGTTTTCAGCCCATTAACCCTACAATAATAAGGTTCTATAACTGCAATCGTGTTGGCCACATAGCAAGAGAGTGCCACTATGTCCCCAATCCCATACCAAGAAATGCTGTCGGTAATACGCAAAATTACGGTAACCATTTGTTCAGAAGAACAAATTTTAGCACCGGTCGTGCAATAGGCTATAGCCAGGGGGGATTGCGCCAATCAGTACCTTATAATGCGTACCAACCAAATTTGTATAACCCTCCCCCCAACAGGCAAATTAATTACCGGTTTGAAAACCCAAATACTCGCCAAGGCCAATATAATGCGAGAATGCAATATAGAAATCATGAAAATTTGCCGATGAGAAATGAAAACTTTGCAAGCCAACGGCACTGGCAGTCAGCGCCAGCAAACGGCACTGACACGAGACATCCACGTTACCATAATAATACATGGCGAAGACAGGCCGACGTAAATCATTTAAATATGCCTACGGAACCTAATACGTCTGAATATCTATTACAGGCACCGACAAATGAAATAAATTCTCAGGGAAACGCTTCAGGCCCCTCAGAAACATAAATTGGACCCAGAGGGTGCCAGGAATATTTAATAGGTCCAAGACAATATTAGTGCCTTCTTGTAGTGATATTATTAACAAGTTACCTATATTTAATGATTTTTGTGTAGAAAATGTTTATTTTAAGGCTTTGATTGACTCAGGTGCAACAATTAGTATCATAAACTCTTGCGTATTCAATATGTTGCCTCTTCACATTAAACGACAGAGGAACCCTAATAATCCCAATTTAACTAGCGTGACAGGTCATAAGTTAAATGCAAAAGGGTCAATTTGGCTAAACTTAAAAAGAGACAATAGAACGTTCATGACAAATTTTATTATATGTGATAATTTCCCATATGAGGCTGTTATAGGCGCAAATTTTCTAAGATCTAATAGAATACTATTAGACGTAGCCAACGAGAA
Source organism: Artemia sp. Kazakhstan ARC1039 (assembly GCA_029168905.1). Classification (NCBI taxonomy): domain Eukaryota; kingdom Metazoa; phylum Arthropoda; class Branchiopoda; order Anostraca; family Artemiidae; genus Artemia; species Artemia sp. Kazakhstan ARC1039. The sequence goes on from JAQQPU010018754.1 coordinate 14,902, forward strand.
GCTTGTCTACCCAGCTAAGGTAGGGGAAGAAATTTCTACCTTAAGAAATCGTAACAGAGGTTACGAAGACAACATAACAGTAAACAAAATTTCTAGTGGTATAATGTCGAAGTATTTTGAACCCCATGTCTCGCAAAGACATGGCATAATTGGAAATTCGTTCAGTTATCCTGAGAGATATTGCAGAAATGAAGTAAATTTAAACAATAAAAGTAGTGAACCTGCGAAAATAAAAATAGGAGATATGCGACAGTACAGGTCAAACGAAATTAAGAAAATAGTGGAATTGTGGAAAAACATAGTAAAACCCAACGTGACGCCACAAGATGCCGCAATGGCGCAGCATAGCGCCTGTATGAATCTAATAAACAATGAAAATGAAGAGAAATATTACGGATTTGCGATAAGGAAAACAAAAGTCCCTCCCAAAACGATGCAAAAAATTCAAATATCACAGATGATCGAGCCAGTAAATAGCAAATCAGAAATATGGTTTGCGATACCGTCTGAAATACCCGAGAATCTGTTATGCGAGGAACAGATTATATCTTATGACAAAGGGGAAGGTTTTATTTGGGTAACCAATAACCATGAAAATGATACAATTACAATTAAAAAGGGGACGTGTTTAGTCCAAATACAGGTTTTAACGGAAAATGATTTAAATACATGGGAAGATTCTAAAAGAAACCTAGTTAACGGTATCAAAACTTCAAATAACGAATATCCTTTAACTAAATCACAATTTTTAAACAAATTTAATATGGATCATATTACGGACTTGGAACTTAAGAAAAAATTATGCGAATTATTATGGAGTTTTAAGGATGTATTTTCTGCATCTGAAGATGACATCGGGTTAATACCATTTTACGAACATTCAATTTTAACGACTGGTAATCCCGTAGCAAAACAGCCATATCGTGTGCCATATAAGCACAAAGAGTGGTTAAAAAATAAAATCCATGAATTAGAAAAAAACGAAATTATACGCCCAAGTATAAGTCCGTATAGCGCACCAGTGATTTTAGTACCAAAAAAGAATGGAGATCTTAGACTCGTAGTAGATTATAGGGCTCTCAACAGACAAGTAGTTAGCGATAAATTTCCTCTACCAAGAATAGACGAAATTCTTGACTCAATTTCAAGCAAAAACAAAATTTTTACCTCTTTGGACCTTACCCAAGGCTACCACCAAGTGAAAATAGCCGAAAAGGATGTCCATAAAACTGCATTTTCAGCATCCGAATATGGTTCTTATGAATACTTGAGAGTACCATTTGGGCTTAAAACAAGTTCAAGCGCGCTATGTAGACCCCTATTGCACCTGTTAAGAGGATTAAAGAATATAATTCATTTTGTTGATGATATTATATGTCTGGGGTAAAACACTGAACAACACTTGGCAACATTAGCTAAGGTGTTCGAGAAGTTCAGGCAAGGCAGTTTAAAATGCCAGCCTGAGAAAGTAAATTTATTTCAATCTAAGATTAAATTCTTAGGAGTAGTAGTAACCCAGGGAGAGATATCCCCAGACCCTGATAAAATAAAATGTGTTGAAAACCTCAAGCCCCCAAAAACTATGAAAGAATTAAGGGGAATTTTAGGACTTACTGGCTACTTTAGAAAATTCGCACGCAATTATGCCCAAATTGCGAAACCCCTCTCGGAATTAACCAAAGGAAACTCCCATAATGTTACCTGGTCCCAGGAAGCTCAAACTTCCCTAGACCGACTCAAAAAGGCGCTCACTTCTGAACCAATTTTATCACTCCCTGATTTCGAAAACGGAAAATTCATCGTTACCACTGATGCTAGCTCAAAGGGCATAGGCGCTATCCTTTCGCAAATAATCCCGGTAGAAAACCCTAACCCTCTACAGGGAACACCCAAACAAATAGAAACAGTTATATACTATTCAAGTAAAACTTTATCAAAAGGCGAAAGTAGTTATTCCGCCACAAAGTTAGAATTATTATCTATTATCTACCACTTGGACAAATTTAGACATTATTTAATTGGTAGAAAATTTATATTACGATCAGACCATAAAAGCTTGCAGTACCTGCGCACATTTAAAAACCCCACGGGCATTCTAGCTAGATGGATTATGAAAATCCAAGACCTAGATTATGAATTTGAACATTTAAAGGGAAAACAAAACGCAGCTTGCGACTTTTTAAGTAGATACCCAGAAAATATTCCATCGGAACCTGAAGAAAATGAAGTTGACGCCATAATTGCTAAGAGCAATCATGGATGTAAGAAAAACAAAATCAA
>JAQQPU010018755.1:6070-17180 GCA_029168905.1 Artemia sp. Kazakhstan ARC1039
CCCCCCCCCCACCCAGCCCTCAGGGCGAGGGTTGTAAGTTATCCCCTGGGGGCATATAAGGTTTTTATTGAAAGCGTTGTCGTAGAACTTCAAAAGGGCTCATTTGATTGAAAATTGAAAGGGCTAGTGCCTTTTTTAATAGTTGAAAGTGATTGAAGAAAGACTAACGCCCCTCTCACGCCCACCATTTTCCCAGACACATCCAATCAAAATTTTGAGATAGCCATTTCGTGTAACGTAGTTGAAAGTTCTGGAAATTAGGTCTTAGAGGATGACAACCACCCTCACAGCCCTTAGGGTAAGAGTTGTAATTTATGCCCTGGGGCCATATAAGGTGTTTATAGGTAGTGTTGTCTTAGAAACTCGAAAAAGGCTCCTTCGATTGGAATTCGAAAGGCATAGTGCCCTTTCTATTAGTCGAAAGTAATTGGAGGGAAACTAAACCCCCTCCAACACCTCGCTCCCATTTGACTTTATGTTTAAAAACTAAATGTTGCCATAAGATTAAATCAAAATGCACTGTGTTAATGCTAATTCCCAATAAGGCATCTCAGCAGTATCCCAAGAACGACTGAGGGCATTGTTTTCAAACTTTTAGGGCTACTTCCGCTTTTAAAATTTAACCAAATCAAAATAGCGTAAGTGTATCCAAGCTATCAAAGAAAGTAAACAGATTTTTTTGCGAATGGTATCAAGTTTTCCATTTCAGGTCAACTAGAGGAGGTATGAAACTAAATTAAACACTACTATTTGTGTCCAGATTTTTAAGAGGGTCTATGTTGTTCAAAATTGCTGAAAATTTTTCTCCAGCATACAGATAGCAGGCCAAACTATAAATTCTTAAAAAAATGAAAATATTTAAAGTATTATTTTCTTTTTCTCTGAAAAGACTATGTCAATATAAAACGAACAGAAATTAATTTAAAAAAACTTTTTTCACAAAATAAGTTTTTCAAAGAAAAGTAAAGAACTCCACTAAACAAAAAATGAGCAAAAATAAAATCAAATAATCTACGAAGCGTGAAACTACCACAAATCAGCATCGATAAATAAATGAAACCCAAAACGAGCAGAAACTACAATAAATAACCGAGTCAAACTCAAAACGAGCAGAAATTAACATAAGTTGGGCTCAAAACCCCTATGTCTTTCCAAGGCCAGAACATAATTTGCACTTACTGAAAAAAATACAAATGAATGTGCATTGTCAGTTTAATATACATTTACTGATATTTAGTAATCAAAATCTTAATATTATTTGATTTATTAAAGTTATAAAAGTAAAAACATTTATATTTTTTCAGTAAAGTGCAAATTATGTTCTGGCCTTGGAAAGGCATAGGGGTTTTGAGCCCAACTTGTTTTGAGTTTGACTCGGTTATTTATTGTAATTTCTGCTCGTTTTGGGTTACATTTAATTGTCGATGCTGATATGTGGTAGTTTCACGCTTGGTAGACTATTTGATTTTATTTTTGCTTATTTTTTGTTTAATAGAGTTCTTTACTTTTCTTGGCAAAACTTATTTTGTGGAAAAAGTTTTTTTTTAATTAATTAATGAAAATACTTAAATTCTAGCAGAGAGAAGGAAGGACTTGTACAAGAAAAATTTGATAGATCGATTATACGAAAATAAAAGAAATGTAAGGAAAGCAGAGAAAGCATTAAAATGTGAATGAAGCAGGTGTGAAATAGAGGCCATGAGTAAAATGCTTGAAGATGAGGAAAATGCGGCCATACGACATAATGGTAAAATATTGTATTGGCATGTTAAAAAATTGAGAGGGAATAGTCAATCTCGACCTGCCCAAGTTAGAGATAGGAACGGAACCCCAATTAGTGATAAGGATAGAAGAGATAGGCGGTATATTTCGAGAATTCACTGAACCGTGATAAAGTTACAGGAAATGATATAGAAAAGAATAAAAAAGTGCGTGGGACTTGGGAAGTGAAGGAATATTCATCTGTGAAGGAAGAATTAAAGGCTATATTAAAAAAGTCAAAAAATATTAAAACCCCAGGTGTTGATAGTGTGGCAAATGAGTTTTATAATTATAATGGTTGTGAAGTTAGATATAAATTACTGAAGATCATGAATACGATTTTAAAAAAAGGGCACGTATGAAGTAAATTTAGAAAAATGTTCATTAAACCTCTCTATAAGAAAGGTAATAAGAGTGAGTTTGTTAATTATACAGGCATTAGCCTGGTCTCTATAGGCAGCAAATTACTCAGGATGATGATACTTTTTAGACTTAGAGTTGCTGTAGATGAATTTTTAAGAGAAGAGCAGTGTGGTTTTAGAAAGAAGAGAGGATGTGTCAACCAAGTTCTTACTCTTAAATTAATAATTGAAAAGTCCCTGAGTCATCAGGCCTTTTTAGTCCTCAGTTTTATAGATTATGAGTAAAAGTTGTATTCAGCCGGTAGAAAAACTTTGACAAACATCCTGTCGTTGGAGGGTATACTAGATAAATACGTTAAGGTTATTAGTACAAGTACGAGAATGACATTGCTCTGGCTAAGGTATTAAATGAGGTTAGTAGCTGGTTTTTTATTGAATCTGGATTTAAGCGGGGTTGCATTTTATCCCCATTCACATGTGTCATTTTGATGAAATTTGTCCTAAGGAGCACAAAAAGGCTATGGAAGAGCAAGGAACAAAATGGAAAAATAAAACTCTCCTAGGCTTGAATTCTGCTGATGCCTTGAGTGTCCTAGAAGAAAATATTTAGAAAATGCATAACTTTTTGAAGGTTTTGAGAGTTCAGGGTGCAAGAATAGGTTCGAAAATTCATTTTAGGAACATAAAGTTGCTTAGACTAGGAATAAGTGAAGGTGAAGAGGTGATGGTGTGTAACATGAATATCGATCAATTGGATAACTTTACCTAATTAGGAAATATAATTTGTACAGAAGGTGTGGGCAGCAAAGATGTTAAAAGCAGAATAGCCAAGGCCCAGGATGTATTTTCACAATTTAAAAAGATTTTGAAGAATAGGAAAATATGTCTACGAACTAAGATTACAATTTTGAAAATTAGAGTGATTACATTGGCCAGGTATGCTTTTGAAACGTCAGCACTCGAGAAGAATGAGGGGGGTTTGTTAGATGATAGGATTCTTTAGGGTACCCGTCTGACTGACCGTATTTCAAACAGCAAGCTGTGTGTAAAATATAGTTCAGTCCCATATTCTAGGGCAATAATGAGGGAAAGATTGAGGTGTATAGGACATGTTCTGCAGAGGAAATACGCCATATTTCCAAAAATTATCCTTCCGACCATCCACATAGGGCTAAACGACAAGCAGGTCGTCCCCGAATGAACTAGGAGGAGATCATAAGGAAGGATCTAAGAAAGATTGGAACTTCTAGGGAGGTTGGAAGGAGGAAGACGTTGAATAGATTCGGATGGAGGAGGAGTGTGCATAGCTCTGTTGGTCTCAGTCGGCTTAATGCTGCAGGGAGTTGTTAGTAGTTTCATAGCCCCAATAGGTATATCGAAGGTTTCGCGATATCCAAGGGGACTGGCCTGGAAGCAACTTACCTTGTTTCAAAATCTGTTTTTTCTCGTCTACACTAATCAGGTTGCTCAAACTTAACCTGTAAACATTATTGTGGCTTAGTTGTTACATTAAATACTTACTGACAGCCATGAATAAACCAAAAGTAAGAGTCAATATTTCGTGAAGCAGACGAATTGCTTTATCGAATAGGATGAATTGCTACATTGCTGAATTTCTTAATTGTGTATGTTATTATGTTTGAAAGAAATTCCTTAACTGTTGGACTAGATATTAGGGATTTTTTTTTTAATATTCGTAGTCAACACCATAAGAAAAAAGGATTGACTAGTACTAAAGATTTTGCAAAAACGAAGGAAGGTACAAAAATTAAAAGAGGTTTTTTACTTTGACACGTATAGACAAAAGCTTTCAGATGATACCCCAACTCCCTGATAAGTTAAACCCTAATGTTTGGCTCTTCACTATGAATTCCAAAATTCAATGGATCTTATTATGACACAGGAGAAGAAGCACCCCAAATTTTGTTGTTGATGTTCTTGCTAAAGCTGATCAGTGTCTTCTGTTCACGTGTTCCGTTACTCTTAGGACAATACACTCTCTGTAAAAGCCACCTTCAAACACCTCTCGAGAAATACTTTCAAATCTAATAAAATACCCGTTGAAAAAGATAATCGCTTTATTAAGCACTTATTAATCCCTTTTTATAATAGCTTTTAATCTCCGTTTTTACCTTCACACCGTTTCAAACGCACATGATGGTGCTCTTAGTGCCATCTAGCCGTATAGCCTTTCACACTAGCACAACTGAAGACTACTTAAGACAACTTAAGACTTAAGGACACCTTATGTACTCTTATTAATTCCCTAGAAAGCCTTTTGTGTTTAATCAGAGCTTGGATCTCCATTTCAATTGCACATTTCCAATTTTAAAATTAGTTTGCTGAACATGCTTGTCACAACTTTGGAACCTGAATGTGATGGCTTTATGCATTTTTACATTATTGCTACATTTGATTGAGTAATATTGAGAATAGCTAGGACATGTTCTGTGGATGAAAGATGACGCATTGTTAAAGATCATCAAAGGGCAATGGAAACTTCTTGGGAGGGTGTAAAGAGGGAAGTTTTGAATAGATTGGGAATGAAGAGCAGAAAAAATGCCACCCCTTAAATTTTGAAAAATACTTATTCTGTATCGACCTGCAATAATCGAAATAATTCTTTCCCCCTCCCACAATTTTGTGAATCGGGTCGTCTATTTGGAATAGTGAAATAATAAAGGTAGTAAATTTTGATTTCATTAGAGAAATCATCTTTTCTTTAATCCCACGGTGCAGCTTTTTTTATCAAATTGTTTGATAAAAAATCTAGCTACCAAAAGTGGCTAAGAATCCTCTTCCTCTAGGCGTCACTAATAAGCTTCAAGAGGACTAGAACGGCAGAGGAGCGTGTGTAGCTGTGTTGACCTCTGGCGGCTTGGTGCTGCAGTTATTTTTTAGTCGCAGTAGTTACATTTGGATTGTTACATGTCGTTGAATTGACAAATGGAATATGCTTTTGGGATTAAGCTTCTAGATTATACAAAGGTGAAGCGCAGGTTCTTAACCCTTTTCTTCATTTTCTAGTGACCTTATCTTTTTTTTTTAATTAATAGACTTTCTTGATTTTAATTATGCTTATTTGTTTTTGACTGTGTTTGAGTAATACAAAATTCATACCTAAAATCCCCTTCTTTTCCTTCTTGAGCCACAACAAGGGAAACGATTGGTGACATTAGCAGCTTATTTACCATAGTGCCGATGAGAAAAAATATAAAGCTAGCAGTGGGTCCAATCCATCCTGTCCTAAAACATAAAAATTTCATTTTCCATTAATATACAGAAAGAGTGTCGTTTGAAAAGTGACAGTTAAACAGAGTTTACAACAGTAATATTGGAATGGTCTGTGTTTAGCCTCTAGATGATTAAGTATGTACTACTTTGGTAGATCACCAGCTTTCTCTTTTCCGGCACCCAGTTCTCTGTTTTCAGGTTCAGGGGAATAAAAGAACCTGTTCCTGAACCTGTTCCAGGTTCAGGGGAACAATTAAGTTCTCATAATTACTAGCTACGTTACATAGTATTATCGCAACACTTTAAAATTACACATTTTTTCTCTGGGAGGGGGGGGCAAGAAGCCCTACTCCACCATAGGCACAGCCTTTCTACATAATCCTTTCTCAGCTTATCGGCTTAGATTTTCTCGCCCACAATTCCTAATTTGATTCAACTTAGGCACACACTCAAATGAAAATCCTTCGCAGCTTTATGATTTACCCTTAACTTCCATTTATTTCGCCTGCTCTTTGCTATTTTTAACTACAATTTATATTCATCGGGTAACTACCAACAGGTGGTATCGGATATCAGCCAGACTTAGTCAGAACAAAAATTTAATATCCGAGTTGAGTCTTAACAAAGCAAGACCCAATTGACCTCTGCCACGGAGGAGAAATGGTTCCCAAATTTTAGTATAAGAAGACCTACCAACTATCTTAGTGAGAACTAAACGACAGCTTAGTTGTATGAATATACACAAGAAAAGGCCAGAAACCTTACCTTATACCAGAAATCCAGTTTATTATTCTTAGCCATGTGGTTAGCACGATAGACTTGAAGTCCTTTGTTCCTGATGACAGGGTTCGAGTGCCTGTGTCACTGATTATTTAGTTTGAACGGGTGTCAGTGGCGCGACTCTGTAAGCTAAGCCAGAGTTTACCCACCTTAAAATGGGCACATGGGGAAACATGGGGAAGGTAAACAGAAGGGGTGTGCGAAAGCAGAGGTTGGCTGCCCCCCTGCACTTCCTGCTGAAGGGCCATGAAACAAAGATCAGCGCCGCCGATAGACACCTTTATCCTTTTTTTACCATTTAACACGGAAAAAATTTCGTTAATCTATTCTTCTGATAAGTAGGACCTATATTATTAAAATATTAAAAGGGCCTATATCGTCGCCAGTTCTTTAAATATCAGGCTTCAGTGAATACAAGCTTTACGGTAGTCCCTTTGTTTTTTAAAAATATTACAATATGGATTTAGACAGAGGAACGTGGAAGTGCCTCAGTTAGGACAATTTAGAAACATATTAATACTGTGGCCATATATTGTTTATTTTTTCCCTTGTACTATCAAGTATATGCATCTAATTTTGAATAAGAATGTTGGAATGTGTTTTGCTGATGTTTTTTCTTGTTATGTAATTCATTTTCTAAGTTCCACGTGGCCTTCAAAGTATTACTGACCGTCAAAACTAATATAATAATAAAATGTTTTATTGTTTTATTTTTGCAAACCAGTTTATAAATTATGTTTATTTGCATTTAAGTTTTATAAATAATATTTCATTTTATACTAACCATCATTTGTGATTGTTAGTTGCTCTCAGATTTTTTTCCCTTTTCGGAAACTTTAGGTAAAAATCAAATGTTCTGATTGTTTTTAACATCCCTTTGTGAGCACAGAGTATGTATTTGCCAAGTTTAGCAGGATTTCAGCAATTATATAGTTCTATATTTCATTGTTCATGTTAACTTTTTCATATCTATATTGTTTTTTTTTTTACTTAGAATTGTTTTAAGGAGGAAGACTAGCTGCATAGCTTAAAGTGCCAAGCCCATAAACATATAAATTTTTTTTTACCCTGTTTAGCCTCTGTTTTGCCCCTTTTAAACATTTTTAGCCCTGTCAGGTCTATTTAAACGAGAAAACTCAGATTGCTCTTAGTCTTTTCGTTTGGCAATTTCAGAATCATGAGGCTTTTAAGTGTTAATAATTAAGAAGTGCCTGAGTCATCAGACCCATTTAGCCCTTAGTTTTAAGATTATGGACAAGTGTTTGATTCCGCCGGTACAAGAGCTTTAGCGAAGGTCCTATTAAGTACTATGTACAAGAATAACATCGCTGTGGTTAAGGTAGGAAATGAGGTTAGTAGCTGGTTTCGTATCAACTCAGGAATACGCAGTTTTGCGTTCTATACCGGTTTGTATGGATCAAATTGATGGAAATTGTCCTCAGGAACACCGCAAAGGATCTGGGAGAGCATAAAACCACCTGGGAAAGTTTTAAATATCTTTAATTTTGATTATGCTCATGATTTGAGTGCCCTAAGTAAAAAGTCTAGCAAAACAAATGATATTTGGAGGTTTTGAGAGTTCAAGGTGCAAGAACAGGTTTGGAAATTAATTTTAAGAGGAATAAGCCACTAAGACTGTTAATAAGTATAGGTGAAGAGGTGATGTTTGGTGATGATTAAATAAAAAAACAAGTTTTTTTAACTGAAAGTAAGGAGCAACATTAAAACTTAAAACGAATGCCTCACTCTTTACACTTAAGTTTTTCATTGTTTAAAAAAATAGAGTTGTGAGAAAGAGTCAAGTTTTAGCGTAAAGAGCAAGGCATTGAGGAGGGGACAGCCCCTTTCACGGAATAATTTCTGTTCGTTTTAAGTTTTAATGTCGCTCCTTACTTTCAGTAAAAAAAAACTTGTTTTTTTTTATTTAATTTCTGAACGTTTTTGAATTAATGCCGGTTTTGATTTTGGCTCACCGTAAATGAATAATTAAAACGAAATTTGCACATTAATTTTACTTTTTTTTTGGTTAAATGGCTTTCTCGAAAGTTGTTTAATTTTATTTACGAACGTTTTTATTAGTAATAAATATACGTAAATTACGAACTAACTTACGTAACGAACTTCTATATTCGTATATTTTTGTTACGTATATTAGGGGGTTCCCCCCAAGTCAATACATCATTCTTTACGCTAAAATTCAAATTTTGTTCCAATTTTTTAAGAATGACCGCTTAATCACAAAGGCCGTTAATTAGAATAAATAGTTCTTATGAAAGTACTAAAAAAAAACTTTAGCGTAAAGAGCGAGGTATTGACTAGGGGCGAACCCAATCAAATACGTAATAATTTCTGTTCATTTTAAGTTTTGATGTTACTCCATACTTTAAGTAGAAAAACTTGTGGTTTTATTTAATTCCTGATTGTTTTTTGTAAGTAATGCTGGGAAATCCGGTGCCCCATTCATAGCAGTGTCCCTTCCCCCATGAAAACTTCCTCCATGGAAAGATCCTCCCATGTAACCCCTGACTGACCTTCCCAACTCCCCCCCCCCCCCCCCAACCCAGAAAAAATCCCCCTGATTACTATTTGTTCCTTACCATAAGTACCCGGGCTAAGTGAAAAACTTAAAAGAATTTTACAGAGTAACGGTCTAAAGATAGCTTTAAAGAGTAATAATACTTTGGGTAGTTTTCTAAATTCTGGGAAGGATATAACTTCATTGGGGCAACAAAGTGGGGTCTATCAGATCCCATGTACTTGCGGAAGCTCATATGTAGGACGTACTAACCAGACTTTGGAAATAAGATTGTTACAGCATAAAGATTCTATTTCTTCGGCTTTAAAGCAAGATTCTAAATATGAAGATTTTACTTCAGCCCTTTTAGAACATATTTTCAATTTACAGACCATTTTATTTTGTTCGATAATGTCTCTTTGATTTCTAGGGATCGGGGTTTAAAGAAAAATTTTTGTGAAACTGTTGAAATAAAGAAAATCTTATTCAAGAATATTGCTTTGAATCGTGACACAGGTGAGTTTGGGCTAAATTCTATCTACGATAATTTATTAAAATCTGACAGAGTAAAGCTTAATTCACCCAATGTAGATGACATTTGTCCAAACGTTATATCACTGAACGCTAATGAACCGAATCCAGGAAGGTCAAAGAGGGTAGCTTCCGCCTCTGCTTTGAAAAGAATTAGAAAATTAAACAATATGTAGTTTTATTTGATTTTGTATACAAAACTATTGTTTTAAACTGTTTTAGTTTAGTTTTAATACTGATGACGGTCACTGCATATGTAACCGAAATATCTGTTTTTTTTTGTGAATTTCTATCACTGTTATCATCATCACTGTCTATTAAAAGGATTTTATCCCTATTAGAACTTTAATTTATCTTCATGGAAAGGCAGTGTGGTCTCCGAAATTATCTAATCATCCTCAAAGACATAGTTATTATATTTTTCGACCGTGCTGAACAAAATGGCTATCTTGAAATTTTGATCGGGTGACTTTAGGAAAAAATGAGCGTGAGAGGGAGTCTATTTGCTCTCCAGTTTTTTTGTCATTTAAAATAGGCACTAAAACTTCTAATTTCCGTTCGAATGAGCCCTCCCGCGATATTCTAGGACCACTGGCTCGATACGATCATCCATGGGGAAAAGAAACAAAAAAACAAATAAACACGCATCCTTGATCTTTCTTCTGGCAAAAAATACAAAATTCCACATTTTCAAACAGTTCGTGGTAACGAACTGCAAGTAAGGAGCGACCCGGCTCAATGGTAACCGAAACTCTAAAAAACGGACTTTTTATACCAAAACATACATCAAAAGAATCAAATTTTAATGCTGATTACAAATATATAAGTTTCATCAAGTTTAGTTACAATCATCAAAAGTTACGCGCCTGAGAAAATTTGGCTAATTTTAGAAAAAAGAGGGAAAGACCCCCTAAAAGTTATAGAATCTTAACGAAAATCACACCATCATATTCAGCGTATCAGAGAACCCTACTGTAGAGGTTTCAAGTACCTATCTACAAAAATGTGGAATTTTGCATTTTTTGCCAGAAGAAAGATCACGGATGCGTGTTTATTTGTTTTTTTTTGTTTTTTTTTGTCCCAGGGTGATCGTATCGAAACAGTGGTCCTAGAATATCGTGGGAGGGCTCATTGGAACGGAAATTAAAAGTTCTAGTGCCCTGTTTAAGTGACCAAAAAATGGACGGCAACTAGGCCCCCTCCCACGCTCATTTTTTCCCAAAGTCACCCGATCAAAATTTTGAGATAGCCATTTTGTTCAGCATGGTCGAAAATATAATAAAAATGTCTTTTAGGATGACTTAATCCCCCGAAGTCCCTGGGGAGAGGGCTGAAAGTTGTGAACTTTATTCAATGTTAACATATAGTATTGGTTATTGGGAAGTATACAGACGTTTTCAGAGGGGATTTTTTCTGGTAGGTGGGGGTTGGGTGGATCGGGGGTTATATGGGAGGATCTTTCCATGAAGGAAGTTTTCATGGGGGAAGGGACATTGCTATGAAGGGGGCGCCGGATTTCTAAGCATTATTAAAGAAAAGGATCAGAAATTAAATAAAAAAAAACAAACAAGTTTTTCAACTGATTTCAACTGATCAACTGATTGTGATTAAGGGGTCATTTTTAAAGAATTGGAAAAAAATTCGAACTTTAGCTTAAAGAGCAAGGTATTGAATAGGGGGCGAACCCCCTAATATACGTGTTAAAAATTTATGAACATATAAGTTCGTTACGTAAGTTAATTCGTAATTTACGTATATTTATTACTAATAAAAACGTTCGTAAATAAAATTAAACAAGCTTCGAGAAAGCCATTTAACCAAATAAAAGTAAAATTAATATGCAAATTTTGTTTTAATTATTCATGTACGGTGAGCCAAAATCAAAACCTGCATTAATTAAAAAACATTCAAAAATTAAATAAAAAAA
>JAQQPU010018756.1:0-12748 GCA_029168905.1 Artemia sp. Kazakhstan ARC1039
CCATGTACTGTATATAGCACCTTTTTGGAAATACCTGTTGTCCGCTCAGTGTCCAAAAGTAAGAGTTCTGTTTTCTCGATTTGCGAAGTTCCTTCCGAGACACCATGGACGAGTAACTCCTATATCATGCGTAATTATGGTGTATCCGATCCAAAAGTCTGTGTTAACCATGTCGCCGAGAATTTTCTGAAAAACGCCAAGGCAAGAGCGAACCCGTGGCTAGCCATCCTGTGCCAGTAGTTTTGCTAATGTACATAATGTGTAAATATGTTTGATGATGTTCCCTAGTGTGACTTTTCTTTTCTTTTTCCTTAGTTCTACTACGGTTTAGTTCCATTTGAATTTCCGGGTAATAAATTTACTTACCTACTTACTTACTAATACCAAAGACCGGGAAAATAAAAACTGATTGTTTGGATTGGTTGAAGGTTTTGAAGAGGAAATTTACACAATTAATAAAAGAAAAAACTGGATTCCAGTAATGAGAAAGACATCCATACATAATTATGCAGTTTTTGCTAATAGCGTGCACCAAATTAAAAATTAAATTAAAAAGGATTAAAGAGAGGCACCAAATTAAAAAGGATTCAATACCCATGTACAACAATGCAGGTTTTGGTAGTAGCGGGCACCAAATTAAAAAATTAAATTAAAAAGGATTAAAAAGAGACACCAAATTAAAAAGGATTCAATATCCATTTACAATTATGCAGTTTTTGGTAGTAGCGGACACCAGATTAAAAAATTAAATTAAAAAGGATTAAAAAGAGGCACCAAATTAAAAAGGATCCAATATCCATGCACAATTATGCAGGTTTTGGTATTAGCAGACGCAAAATTAAAAATAGAAAGCATGAGTGAAAGAAAAAAAAACTAAAACATGTCCCCTAACAGCTTAAGAAGATTCAGCTTTCCATAGAATGTGTAGATGTCTTTAAAAATCTAATAGCGTTTGATGTTTTTACCGACGAAAATCACTACTGAATCTAACTTATTTCTTTTGCTTATTTATTTAAGTGGTTATGTGTGGCAAAACTGACTAAAATGTGATACTACCCAAAAAACTTCATAACTTTGAAACAACCAAAAGCATAGCAAATCGTGGTTATCCAGTATGAATAAAACTAAACTGAGTAGGCCTACAGGTGGCAACAACATTTTTATTTTAATATCGCCGGTACTCTCAAGATCTTATATGACGCAGAAGAGGAAACAATCCTTCCATCAGTGGCTAATAAAATCCAGTTCCGGTGAAATTTATATTTTTAAGATCTGTATCGAAAATATTTTTCATAGCGTAGCAAAAGAAAACAGTTGAAAGGCTTGGAGAACAGATCGCTGTGTTATGCACATTCTCGGACCGAACGAAAAGTCAGAGTAGTAGGACATGGTTAAAACCAGGATTCTACTCGGGAGGGACACTTTTTTTCGACAAATTTGTCGGAATAGACGAATAGGCAAACATTAAAAAGGAATGCGACAAAAATTAAAGGAATAGGCCTAGTAATTTTACATTTTAAAGTAATTTAATATCTTTTGAGCGTTTCATTGGTCATAAATTAGAATTGACTAGGATATGTGACCAAAAGAATAGTACTTACGGAAGATTGCGCTAAAAAATATGCGAGCCACGAAAGAGGGGATCCGTAAGAGTGCATCAGTAGAAGATCGCATTGTGTAGAAATTTGTGTAGTTGTGGTAGCCTACAAGTAACTGCGATAAGACTAGTCACGGTAGAGTATTACTGGTGGTTATACCACTAACAGTAACAGTAGTGACAACAGTCGTGATAGGAACACTATCATGACAAGCAGTAGTACTTGGGAATGAACTCGCATTGATTGTAGCAGTACTAGTCATTCTAAGAGTGGGTTTAAAATTGGCATTACGAAGTCCCTTGTTTTGAGTCTTTTTGATGTGGTAGTGTTACATCTACTTTGAAAAAAGGGAAATATCCTAATTCTTGCAATCCTTACATGCCTGTTATTATGGCTTGTACTCTCAGCAAGCTTTTTAAGTACATATTGCTCCCAAGAATTCCTGATTTACTTAAAAATCATAGCAGTCAATTTCGGTTCAGGGAAAAGCATTGCTGCCAACATGCTTATCGGGCTCTTGTTCACATTTTGAAAGAGGTTAGTCAAACTGGGTATAGTCTCTGTTTTCTAAAGCATTCGACACCGTTTGTCATATCCAAATGTGATTCGCTTTGCATCAACTTGGGGTTACCACTTCGGTGATTTTGGTTTTGAAAGTTTTTGTTCGCATTCTTATTTTTTGGCTGAAGTCGGGGAGCGGGGAATTTATTAGGCATATTGGTGGATGCACTAGGGTCAGGCAAGGAGGTTTAATTTCACCCTCTATCGTTCCTATCTGTATTACCAGTGTACTGTCAGGGATTTAAAGCACCTGTTTGACAGTTCGAATTTAGACCATGTAGATGATTTGCAGTTAAATGGTGTTGTAGGATCTGATCCCTTGGATTGCAACCTTTTTCTTATTCCACAAATAGGTTCCTTTTGCTGGCTAGGTCTCGCTATTGGTAGATCCCTTAGCTTTTTCCTACCTCAGGTTCTTAGGGATGTTAAAACAAACATTAAGCTAGAGTATCCTAAAAATTTATTGGAAACAGGAGTCATTGAAGAAGACGAGCTTTATCTACACTATACTCCATGTTTTGTAACTATTCTGTGCTTTTTTATGCTGGTATTAGCACTATTTTTTTTTAACAATAATGATTTAGCACGAGTCAAGACTGAATATATGCTACCGGTATCTTAAATTTTTGATTTACCTATCACAATCTTTCCATTGTTCTATACTAATTACCTATTCAGCGATGAATATCATTAAAATATTTTAAGTACTAAGTTCTAAATTATTATTTGATGTACCGTTGAGTATTGGTCCGATCCACTGTTTTATCCGCCTTTTTTCGCTAATAGATTTATTTTATCGTATTTTACTGTTTTTTGGTGGTTTTTGAAGATTTTTTAGTCTTTGATGATTTTTGTGTCTTTTGATCATTTTTGCTTTCTTTTTATTACTCAGCTGTCGTAAAACAGTGAGTAAAAATAAATTATTATTACTATTATCACTGCTCTTATTATTAACACACTTTCAAAATTAGAGCCAACATTACAGACACGCTAAAAAGTAACTTAGATCCACAAAAAATTGAACATGTCCCTGATAGCCGGTTGTTCCTCGTGGTAAATGACACTTTAAATCTGGAAACTTTCTAAAGGCTAGCTTAATATGTTGGCAACTTCTAAAGGGAAAGATAAAAACTTTCACATCAAAGGTGAAACGAGGTTTCAGGCATGCACAAGAAGAAATTAAGCAGTTTATAAAGGAAAATATGATTTAAACCCTGAATCTGATAAAATTATGGATCTAAAGAAAAATATATACACGGTAATGTAAAAGTACTTGTCCATCAATTAAGTTGTGTGTATACCAGTTGCTCAACAAGCTTTGCTTGAAAGCCTCTATCACATCCCTGCAGGACTAGTATGATTATGACTGGGTTTTAAAACAAGAATTCATTCTTCGGGCATGAAAACTTCGAAAAGAAAATACGATGCCCATAAAAAAGAAAAAAAGTGGTAAGGTAATTGAAAATATTCATTTTGATTTTTCTAGACCCATTTCCATCTTTTATGTCCAATTCATTGATTTATGCATATTATCGAGCAAAGAATCAAAGAATTTGTCCAACAGGGATAGAACGAGCATTAATGGAAAAGTTATGGAAGAAAAAACCAACTGGGTTCGACCTTATTTTGCCAGTTACGTTTATTCAAATTTTAGGTCAGAAGCATTGCATACCTCTCACTTATTTGCAGGACCGTCAGGTGTGGGGGACCCCCTAATGTTTTTGGCCACTCTGTATCGGTAAAATCGTGACGCGAAACATCAAGATTTTTCCAACGCCGCCAAAAATTTTTGTTCGGTTAAATAATGACCACAAAAATATTGAAATGTCATCTACAGAAGTCTCGAACTTGGTCGGTAAACGCAGCAGTTTTACTGACTCGTCCAGTAATTTTGCTGTTAGCACCACAGTTTTCCATTTGGTTTAATAAAGAATACGGAAATACTAATATCACATCTAATGAAATCTCAATCTAGGTCGGTAAATTCAGCTCTTTTACCAACTTGTGTCGTGACTTTACAGACGGTGCCAAAATTTTTCATTAGGTTAAATAAAGTAAATGAAAATACTGACATGACCTGTACTGTAATCTCGATCTCGGTCAGTAAATGTAACGGTTGTACCGACTTGTGCAGTGACTTTACGGACTGCACTAGTATTTTCTAATCGGTTAAATAAAGAACATAAAAATGACATCACATCTACCAAAATCTGAATTTCGGTCGTTAAATGCAGCGGTTTTATCAACGCATGCTTTGAACTTACAGATGGCGCCACAATTCTTCATTCGGTTAAATGAAGAACATCAAAATACTGACATGACATCGTCCAAAATTCCTACCAGTCAGTAAATGCACTGATTTTCCTGACTGGGAAAAATGGGCGAAAACCTCATTCGGTAGAAACTAGTACCAGTAACGTGCAAGGCATAAATGGTCGCAGTTACGTTTTATAACAGGTTAGATGGTTAGTAGATCAAGAGCTCTAGGTGGACGCCCATGCAAGGGAACCACATGTCTTAAGTTTCGTCTTCGAAGGGAACCACTGTGCTCTCAAGTTTCGTATTCGAAACGGATATCGTGTTAATTATTGATAAAAAAAAAAAAATCGGTAAAAATTACCCAACCGTCGGCAATTACCCCCCCCCCCCCCCCCAAACATTTTGGGTAGTAACACCCCATCTTATTTGTAATTGGTTAAATTATAAAGACAAGCTTTTTCGCCCCCCTCCCCCCAAACCGAAACTCCTCAAACCACCCTTCTTTTTATTGAGGTTGAATTAGTTGTTATTACATAACGAATTTTGAGTTTAGTAATAATTGAATCTAGTTGTAT
The DNA here is from genome assembly GCA_029168905.1 of Artemia sp. Kazakhstan ARC1039. Classification (NCBI taxonomy): domain Eukaryota; kingdom Metazoa; phylum Arthropoda; class Branchiopoda; order Anostraca; family Artemiidae; genus Artemia; species Artemia sp. Kazakhstan ARC1039. Next base: position 4,994 of record JAQQPU010018756.1, read on the forward strand.
TACATAACGAGCACACACACACACACAGATAAATCCACTGACTTTCTGGATAATTGCTGGTGCACAAACACAAATTTGTAATGCTGCAAATGAACAAGTGAACTGTCGAATGAAACAAAAGAATCAACTGGAGATTTCATTTCATTGAAACAATCAAACGAATACTTAGTAGCATATTGGGGCAAATAGGAAAAAAAATTGAACAACCTTTATCACCATTCTTAAGAAAAATGCAAAATTTAGTATTTTGTACATTGGGGATTGAAACAACTAGGTTTTTCAAGCATTAAGAAGTGCTTGAAAGTGAGGAGTTTTATTTTGATTTGGATAGCATTCTTTTTTGAGATACGCTCTTTCTTTCTTTAAGTCATAATAATTTTCTTATGCTATAAACAATTGACGTGTAATTTGAAATTAACTAGTTTTTAACATTTTAAATCAGAATAAAACGTGGATTCCATTGAAGAAAATTACGTTTACAACTCTTGGCATGACGTGAGGAATAGCTTCAAACTTGAGCAAAAAAAAAAAAAAATATGAGAGAAAATTTTTTGAGACTCTTAATTTTTTGTAAATGGAAAAGCAGTGTGGTCTAAGAAATTATTCAAACTTGAGGAAAATTAGAACAATGCTCTACACACCAATTAAAGCGAAAAGAGTTTTTGAAATCCTCTTCGTAGCTCCAAGCCCTCCTTGAAGGTCCAATTTTATTCGTCTGTCCTTCTGATTGTCTTTCCTAAAAGAAGGCTGGCTCAGAGACAAGAAGTCTCGATACATCGTGCCTCAGAGACGAAACAAAGTGTTACTCATGTAACTCCTATTGTGGAGAATATAACAAAGGCAGGGATGGTTCATACACGGCCTATGCTCTTGCCTCGTATCCGTTGATCTGTCAAGCCTTACGAGCGTACAGTCATACGACTTGAACAGTTACAACACAGACTTTAACGTACTTTTTTTCGAGTTTCGTTTTGGTTGAAAGCTCTCGTCGCTTGCATTGACTTTTTCCAACAGCGAATACTCTCAAATCCTTTGCTATGCGGACAGAGATACCTCCTTCATTTCCACCATCTTGACGATGGTTCAGCTTTACCAAGATCCTTGAACTACTCGACGCTCTTCAAAGCTCCTCTCTGATGAAAGAGTCAAGATATCTCTAAGTTAGCCCCCCCCCCCAGTCACTTGTAAAGACAGTCATTGAAAAATAGCTCAAAAAATGCACAGAACTAAATTGGTGTCATCTCCAGCATCTGCTGTACAATGAAGCAGAAACACTAAGATTATCAAATTTGAGTATGATCACTTAATTTTATTCAATTCTGACTCAAAACTATTAACTGAAATCTATCGAAAGCAGGGGCTAAAATCAAATCCACAAGTCGTCTATGCCTTTTCCTTCAACCGCTCCTCAACTGCTGGAAACGCTAGAACTGCATCACACCAAAACGAAATTCTGAACCTTCCTTGGTTATGAACCCAAGCTCCATTTACGGCATGGATACTCCTTTCTTATTATCAATTAAAAAAAAAAATTTCACGAAATAAGTTTTTCAAGGAAAAGTAAAGAGCTACATTGATTTTTTTGCGAATGGTATCAAGTTTTATTTTCAGGTCAATTAGAGGAGGTAAAACTAAATTAGCTGAGTCAAACTCAAAACGAGCAGATTTTAACACGAGTAGGGCTCAAAACCCCTGTGCCTTCCCAAGACCAGAACATAATTTGCACTTTACCGAAAAAAAATTCAAATGTTTTTACTTTTATAATTTTAATAAATTAAATATTACTAACGTTTCGATTAATAAAAATCAGTATATGTATATTAAACTGACAATGCACATTCATTTGTATTTTTTTCCAGTAAAGTGCAATTTATGTTCTGGCTTTGGGAAGGCATAGGGGTTTTGAGCCCTACTCATGTTAATTTCTGGCCGTTATGAGTTTGACTGTTATTTATTGTAATTTCTGTTCGTTTTGGGTTTCATTTAATTATCGAACATGACTTGTGGTAGTTTTACGCTTGGTAGATTATTTGATTTTATTTTTGCTCATTTTTGGTTTAATCGAGTTCTTTACTTTTCTTTGAAAACACATTTTGCGGAAAAAGTTTTTTTTACGTAATTTCTGTTCGTTTTATGTTGACATAGTCTTTTTAGGGAAAAAGAAATTACAGTTTAAATCTTTTCGTTTTTTGAGACTTTTAGTTTGCCCTGCTATTTGCATGCTGAAGAAAATTTTTCAGCAATTTTTAACAACATACACCCTTTTAAAATCTGGACATAAATAGAAGTGTTTAATTTAGTTTTATACCTCCTCTACTTGAAATTTTAATTAAAATAGGAAACTTGATACCATTTGCAAAAAAAATCTGTCTACGCTCTTTGACAGCTTGGATACACTTACACTATTTTGATTTGGTTAAATTTTAAGGGCAGAAGTAGTAATAGAAGTAGCCCCGAAAGTTTGAACATAATACCCTCAATTGTTCTTAGGATACTGCTGAGATGCCTAATTGGGAATTGGCATTAACACAGTGCATTTTTATTTAAGCTTAAGGCAACATTTAGTTTTCAAACATAATGGGCAAATTGCATAGCTGTGGGAAGTTGACCAACGGAATAGCTCAAGAGATACAGTTACAAGACCTTTCAGCTACGCTGAACAAAATAGATATTTTAAATTTTGATTGGAAGTGTTTAGAAAATTATGAGCTAAAGAGGAGGGCTAATTACCCTCTAATCGCTTTTGACTCTTAAAAGGGTAATAGAACTTCCAACCAAATTAGCTCCTTTAAAATAACAATGATATTACTTGCTATGATAGAGCAGCGCTGCCTATGATATTGCTTATATGCCATTTTAATGCTTGAATGCGTATATTTCTTTCGTTTAATTGAAACTTCCCCTAAACGTTTCGATTTAGTGCCCTTAAGCGTCAGTAGTCACAGTAACCGTAGAAGTAGTATCAAAAGCATACACATAGTGTCTTCTGGCTAGTTCAAAATCTGTCACAACTTACCCTGAAAGGTTTAACTTAATAATGTAAGCTGTTATTGTGATATTTCTTTGTCACCCTATTGACAATCTACCTGATCATAGTTCGTTTTGATTTAGTTCATCATCCCTAAATATTCCTTGAAAGGTTCACCTTAGTACCGTTAGCTTGTGTAGTAGCAGTAGTAGCAGTAGTAGCAATACGTCCTCTTGACAACCTACGTGATCATAGTGTATTTTGATTTATTCAATGCAGCTACAATATTGCCCAAAAATTTTGCCTTAATACCCTTAGATTTATTAGCAGTATTAGTAGCACCAGTAGTTATAACAGTAGCAGTAGGAGTAAAGTTAATAGCAGTAATCTTAGCTTTAGTAGCAGTAGTAGTAGTAGCAATAATAATAATAGTAGCAGTAGTAGTAGTTGTAGGAGTAGAACCAGTAGTATTATGATGCAAATATTGTCTTTTGGTTAGTTCAACATCCACTACAACAAGCGTTGTAACTTTTAATTTCATATACGAAACTGTTCCTAAGATATTGCTGATATGCCCTTTTAACAACCTGCATACAGATGGCATGTTGTCATCCGTACAACAGCAATTTCCAGAAATATTCCCTGAAAATTTTACCTTCATACCCTTAGGCATAATTGTAATAGTAGTCACAACAGTAGTATAACTACTCGACTTAATACAATTAGCCATTGCTCTGATAGGCTACTGTCGATTTGCTCTTTTTTAATCGTATACTTTTTGAAATTTTCATCTTAATGCCCTTAACCTTACAAGTAGTTGCGATAGAAGTAGTAATTGGAGCAATAGTAATAGTAGAACTAGTAAATGTTGCAGTAGCAGTAGTTCTAGTAGTAGTGCGCACATATTGCCTTTTGGTCAATTGATCACCCCCTTTAAGTATTCTCTGAGGGTTCCAACTTAATGCACAAACCAATTATTAAGATACGCTATTTTCTCATCTAATACACATAGTCTCTTTTGTTAGTTCAAATTTACCATCCATATTCTCTCAAATTTTACCTTCATAGCCTTAGGCTTAATATTACTATTATCACAGTAGTTTCGGTGGTAGTAAAAGTAGTTACAGTCTTAGGGTTGTATTAGTAGTAGTAGTAGCAGTATTATTAGCGGTAGTACCATGGGCATATTGCCTTTTGGTCAGTTGAACATCGCTTTCATGATGCCTTGGAAGCTTTACCTTGAAATTTTAAGCCGTTCCAAAACTATTATTGATGTGCGCTTTTGACACCCTTTTGACGCCCTTTTCACCTTAGCATTCTAAAATTTACAAGTTATTCTAATTGAAGTAGTAGTTGGAGTAGTTTAGAAGCAGTAGTAGCATAAGGAAAAGTAGCAGTGGTATTAGTGTTAGTAGTGACAAGCATATATTACCTTTTTGTCAATTGATTTTCCCCTTTCAGTATTCTCCGAGAGATTCAACTTAATACCCAGATCAATTCTTGAGATACGCTCTCTTGACAATCTACATGCGCATAGCGTGTTTTGATTTAGTTCAGATTCCCTCTCAATATTCCGTCAAATTTTCACCTTCATACGTTTAGCCTTAATTGTACTAGTATCATAGTAGTAGTGGTAGTAGAAGGAACAGTAGTAGCAGTAATAGTGTATAATTATTAGTAGTAACAGTAATAGCAGCAATGTTAATAACAGTACGAACAATTACATGTTGCCTTTTGGTCAACTGAATATCCCACTCATGATGCCCCTGAAGTTTCCTCTTGGTATGATAAGCCGTTCCCAAAATATTGCTAATACGTCCATATCAGCAATCTGTATACACATAGTATGTTTTGGTTTAGTTCAAATTTCCCCTCAACGTTTCCTCAGATAATGTTTTCAATGTCCTCAGCCTTAGTAGTAATCGCTACAGAAGTATTAGTTTTAGTTATAGTAGTAGTAATAGTACTTTTGGTAGCAGTTGAAGCAGCAGTAGTTGTAGTAGTAGTAGCGTGCAAATATTGCCTTTTAGGTCAATTGATCATCTCCCTTGTCATTTCCTGAAATTTCCAAATTAATATACTCAATCTTTCCTGAGGGACACCCTTTTGACAATTCATATACACATAACATGTTATTATGAAGTTTAAAACTCCCCTCAACATTCCCTGAAAGACTCATCTTCGTATCATTCATGTATCATTCGTATCGACTCATGCCCTTCGTATTTTGTGAAAGTAGAAGTCAAACATGCATACCTATTCTCAATAACATGTATTATGTGTAAACAATGACAAATTGCCATAACTTGCAGCCCTTGCCCTGAGGCCTCAAGGGGGGGGGGGACATCCCCAAACATATAATTACTGAGCTTTTCAACAATGCTGAAAAAATTGATGTCTCAAAACTTTGTTTGGATGTTTGTTATTGAAAATGATGGGCGTGGGGGGGGGGGTATCTCAAATCACTTTGACTCTTAAAAAGGACACTACGACTTCTGATTTAAAATCCAATGAAATCCATCTGAATTTAATATAACCACCCATTCCATAAAAACCTTATATGCACCCAGGGCATAACTTAAAGCCATTGCCCCAGGGCTCTGGGGATGTTCCAACCTTGGAGGCATTGTTATTTGTTCTTTGGACTATTTTAAAGAAAATTGTCATCGCACAATTTCAATCATATACATTTGGTGAAAAAAGGGGTAATTGGGGGGGGGGCTAGTTGACCTCAATCACTATTGACTCTTAAAAGGGAACTATAACTTCCAATTTCAACCAAATGAGCCACCTTTAAAGTTTATAGAACCATCCTTTCTAAAAGAACCTCAAATGCCCAAGGGGCATAACTTACAACCCTCGCCCAAAGGCTCTGGTGGTTTGTATCAACCTCAAAAGCCTTGTTATTTGATCTTTAGACTATTTTGAATAAAAGACCTATCTCAAAATATCTATTGGATGCATTTCGGGAAAACACAACGTGCTTGTGTGTGTGTGGGGGGGGGGTATCTGTGCTCTGATCACTTTGACTCTTAAAAGGCACTAGAACTTCTGATTACCAATCCAATGATTCCCCTCCAAAGCATATACAACCACCCTTTCTATAAGAACCTTATAGGCCCCCAGGGCATAATTTACAACCCTTGCCCTGGGGGAAGACCCCCTAGCTGTAGAGGGAGGGTCTTCCTTATAGATATAATGTCCGGACCCTTCAACCACGATGAACAAAATTGTTATCTCCAAATTTTGATTAGAGGTGTTAAGGGAACCAATGAGTGTGGAGGGGGGCCTGGTTGCTCTCAAATCGCTTTTACTCTTATTAAGGGCACTATAACTTCCAATTTAAAATCAAATGAGCCCCATCTGAAGTTTATACGGCCGCCCATTCCATAAAACTTTGTATACTCTCATGGTATAACTTACAACCCTATCCCCAGGGCACTGGGGGGTTGTGCATATAATAATGCTTCAACCTTTCAACTACATTGAACAAAATGTCTATCTGAAAATTTTGATTGGATGTGTTTGGAGAAAATGATTAGCGTGTAAGGGTTTTAGTTGTCCTCCAATCACTTTCGGCAATTAAATAGGGCACAAGCCCATCCAATTTCCAACCGAATGAGCGCTTTTCGAAGTTTCTACGACAACTCCTTCGATACGAAGTGCCCTGGTTTAAAAGAAACAAACCAAAAAAAAAAAAAAAAAAAAAAAAAAAAAAAAAAAAAAAAAAAAAAATATATATATATATAATACATTGTGCCAACATCGTTCTTTACTTAGGCAGCGCTATTGCGCTACCTATGTTCAGCATATAAAGACGTGCTCTCTTATTATTTTTTTTTTTTTTTTATACGCTAAACCACTCAAGGACAACAAAACCTTTTTACAATTTTGCATAATAACATAAAGAAACCATTAAAAGTGGATGTTTTCTTCATTCATGGAAATCTAGAAAGAAACAGTTATGACAAAAACAGTCTTGCAAGAGTTTCTAAAAGTTTAAGAAGGTAAATAACTCGCTCCATAAAACTCACTATATTTCAAGATGTTCAAGAGGGGAAAATGGCTTAAAGTGAATTAATCAGCAAATAAAGACGAAAATATTATGAAAGTGACGCATGTTTATTCCAGTAAAAAAGGCAAAGAGAAAGTAATACAATTGGAAAAATGGGCTTCTTTTTATTCTTAATGTTTACCTCCCCTCTCTCTCTCTCTCTCTCTCTCTCATTCTTTCTTTCTAAAAAAGAAACATTCTACAATGTTCTAATCTAATGCACTGATTCATCGAGGGGTTTTCTCACAAGACGACAAATATAATAAGCCCGTGTTTTAGCACTAAGATCTTACATCTTTCTGCAAAGATTATCGTTTTTTAACTCATCTTTAGATCTTACAGTTCACTGATGTTAGCAAAAAGCGTGAAAGACGCCATCTTTCTGCCATATAGAACAATGATGAGAGAACTTTGATGATCTACTCATCATTGTTCTCAGACCGCTGATCAGAGCAGAATGATGAAAGACGTTTGCACAAAAACGACCAAAGATGTAAGATCTTAGTTCAAAGATTTCACTTTTAAGCGTTTTCTGACAAAAGATGTAAGATCTTAGCACATTGATGAGTGAAAAACGGCCCTAATATATCCATAGTCACGGAGAAGCTCATTTTGAAGTTCTTTTTATATTATGTTTGTTTTAGGAAAATTATTAGACAATTTCTAGTAAGCCTACCTATAGTAGTAGATATTCTTCAATTTTTCTGACAGTTAACGTCAGTACCAGGCTTCA
>JAQQPU010018758.1:7148-17179 GCA_029168905.1 Artemia sp. Kazakhstan ARC1039
AAAAAAAATAGAAAATTCCCCTTTCATTAGCATGCCTGCTGTGGCAACCACTTGCTTTTCCGACCACGTTAAGGTATCTTGAATTCTTTTCAGTTGGCTAATAAATTCATTTATCTGTGAGACCTCTGTTAATGGTGTTATTAATGAAGCTAAACTGTTGTTGCTCTGATTGAAAGGTTATCACTTGACGGTGGATTATTTGTTGGATGCGGTTGCTGTGAATTTTTACTTTGGGGATTAGATGAAATTTTTAGATAATGGGCCATTGCCGCTGTTTCCCAGAGACTTATGTCAGAATAAAACTTAGTGACTATTTCTACGTCATAATCATCGCTACTTGGATCAAAGGTAGGGGGTATTTCTATGTTTCGTAATTCTTGCTGTGCAAGGAAGGCTTTCGCTTTTACTTCATCAAAATTATCATTTTCAGGATTTAATTCTGGGATATTCATGGTTAAAAAAGAAAAAATTGATACAAGAAAATAGCTAGCCTATGCACTCCTAACTTTTTCCTATGCGCACAAAACTTTAGGGCTCACACTTACTCTTATGTTTTTCACTGGATGCAGATCCCTCCAAGGTTTCTTCTTTGATGGCTGGAGATTTCACGACAGGAGATGTGCGTAGATTGGTAGGCTTCGGTCACCTTCGGTTTGATAAAACTGCGTCGGTTGAGAAACATTTAGAAGTTGAGACGACCCTGTGTAACAATATGTCTGGCCAGTATCTTGTTTATTTCTGGCGTCTGTTTGGAAGAAATGGCATCGGACTGGCTCTGCTGTGGATGGACTGGGCTCGAAAAATTACAGCACTTCTGACACCATGTTGTAAGCTTTATTTTTAATGTTCAAGAGTTGGGCGAGTCCATTCAATGGTGCTTACAAACTAATATACCATTTTGCAGAGCTAGATATTCAAGTCCATAGATGTTTCAAATAAACAGTCTTTATTTATATCAAAGCCATAGATACTTATCACGTACAATGCATACGTTCGACTCACTCTATCTAAGGGTTAAACACGCAAATATAAACTTGTCTTTCTACAGGTTTATCAATATGTTCTAGGAATCCTTTCACCCCTCACAACACTGGTTAAACCTATATTCAAAGAAATCCCTTGGGTTCCGTGACAAACAAAGCTGTGTTGCAACAAAAATATTGGCAGCTAGACTAATCTATTAACTCAATTTAAATCAGGAAGATACTTTACACCTGTCTACTTCACGCAAACAGTTCCTCAGGTTATTACTTTTCTAAATCCTGCTGAGAAGTCGTTATTTATTCAAGGCTTTGTTCATCTTTAAAATATTGCAAGCAATATAATCTACCTATATAATCGGCCATGTCAATAATTCTCAGCTCTGGAAATAATTGTATGACGTTTTACAGTGAGTACCTGTGACCATCCTACCAAGCGAACATTTCTGATTATTTAAAGATTCATTACATCCTGACAATTTTATTACGCCGTTTCCGCAAATCTACGTAGCTATTTCTCAACGCTGTGGGATCAAGTTGAAACTCTCAAGGAAAGTCTTTCTCGGAGGGGGGGAGGATAATATATTACAAATATTGAGTAGGAGAGAAGGGGGCAAAATATTTTTTCTGTTCTCTCAACAGAAACGCTACGGAAATTTCAAATTTGTTGAGTGTTCGCAATATTAGCAACGCTGGTCAAACTTTGCGTTGGAGGGGAGAGGAATTTTCTTTTTATTCTTACAAGAGTACATGCTGCAGTTCTCCCTTTTACACCTGCCGTGGAATAGGCTCCACTGCTAGTTTTTCATAATAGTGATGAAGACTGCAGGAGGGGGGTTACAGTGTTCCCCTCTTCAAATAAATAAAAAATCCCTTTAACTCGCAAAAACGTAACAAAATTGCAAATAAAAAATTTTTGATGCATTTTTTTGGTACTTGTGTTTCATCCCGAATACACTCAAGAAGTTTGATCTGTTTGATCCAAGAAATATTAGTTTGTCTGTCTGCAATCGGTTATAATTAGCTTAGTCTCAATGAGAAAAACGGTACAATCCCATTACATGGGCCACTCGGCTTAATCACTATAGACTGGCAATGATAAAACCCGTTTTGTGACGTCTTAACTGTTTTAGAGCAGGCAATGATAGCAAGGTTTTCATTGCTTATACGATATTAAACTGTTTTTTTTTTATTTTAGGGGGGAGGTACTTAGGTTAGGTTACGTATTTAATATATGCAATGCTTTACCCACCCCCCCACCCCCACCCCAATGTGCAAATATATAACCCAAATTTGTTTCTAAACTATTAATATCCATCCTATTTTATTTCATTATCATTAACCAAACTTGACTTTTTAGAAAGGCCCATATAATGGGATTGTACCAGAAAAACTACGATACAGGTATATTTTGATCAAATATTTAATATATTGAGGTGGTTAGGGGTTAGGCTTTGTATTTAATTTAATGCCTTCGGCCGGCCTGCTTTCCATAATTTTTTGTCGTAGTTTCGATAATTTTATTACTTAAGTATTACATACTCATCATATTTTGGTATATTTCATTATGGTTAACCTAACTTCACTTCTTGAGTGTATTCAGGATAATACACAAGTATAAATACCCGTTTTATATGTAAATCCCCCCCCCAAGAAGCATAGTCGTTTGAAGATGTTCGAAGATGTTTTTCGCCTGAGAGCACATTTAGCTCTTCGAAAATAAATTTAAAATTTATTCAATTTAAATTTCAGCATTTAATAATTGCATACAATTTTCGAAAAAGATGCATGGGGACTTCAATCCAGGTTGGGGATTTTAATTTAATTATGGCAAGTGGTCATTGACTTTTTCACCATTAAATTTTGTAGATAAAAAAAAATATTTTCAATATGTTCAACGGCTAGGAAACTACAGGTATGGTTTCTATAGTGTATAAGGAAGGCAAAGTGATAATATAGTTGTTGATTTGCGTCGTGGTACCAGGTCTTCATTTTCATTAAAACCCCTGGGTCCGTCTGTATGGAATGCGCTACCATTGAACAGTAGGGTTCAATGTAGTTTCAAATTGTAGGGTTCAAATTGTAGTTTCGATAATTGTATTACTTAAGTATTACATATTCATCATATTTTGGTATATTTCATTATGGTTAACCTAACTTCACTTCTTGAGTGTATTCAGGATAATACACAAGTACCAATACCCGTTTTATATGTAAATCTCCCCCCCCCCCAAGAAGCATAGTCCCCCGAACAAAAAGCTTGGATACGCCCTCGATGGTGATCACTTGAACTTTGGGCCATATATGTTTTTTTTATTGACACCTACCCGTAGCATTTAAAGAACAATACAATAAAGATATTTTCTACTTTGTCATATCATGGTTTTGTTGTTTGTTTTTTTCCTTCACTAGTTCTTCTTTTTTGTTTTCAGGTGCTTTTCTCATTACATATTTTATTGCCATGTTCCTATGTGGGATACCAATATTTTTTCAAGAAGTGGCAATAGGACAGTATCTGGGATCTGGTGGCATGACTCTTGTTGGTCATCTGTGTCCTATTCTACAAGGTAAGATAAGTACATAAAAAATAGAGCACACAAAAAAACAAGAAGTGATGTAAATATTTCTCTGCCTCCGTATATCCGTATTCAGTGTCAAAAGAAAAAAGAAATATAAAGTAGAATACAAAGCATAAAAAGACAAAATAAGAAAAAAATAGCCCACCAAAGTCACATCAACTACTGAAGGCGTTTGACAAATAAATCTGGATACTAAATTAATGATTTAGCATTAGAAAAGTCTTTTTTCTATAGAACGTAAATGATTTAACCTCTTACCACAATGAAAATTACCTTGTCTATCTGTTCTATGTTTTCTTCTGGAGTTATGTTGAGTTACTCTGGCCTTAGAGCTTATTTATAATAAGATAAGCAGGAGTGTCAATTGACAAAAACGTGGGGGGGGGGTCTTCAATTTTCTTTATCTAGGTAATTTTTATCTAGTATTGGATCATTTTGTTTATTTTCCTAGTATTTCAATGGAAATATTCAAAACAAATAATTTTTAAAATATCAGCATATTGGCTGAATGACCGCCTAAGCATTATCTTGTTTGAATATTCAGTAAATATAAGGAAATTTTTGTACCCGTAAAATTACACCCGTAGAACTTGTTTTTTTTTCTTTTTTAATTTTAAAGAAAAAAATCTTTTTTTCAATTATAATTTTTCTCTTTTTTTCTTTTAGATTTTTTTTCCTTAGAAGCGATAGAAAATATTTTTGGTGTTGTTTAAAACAAAAGGAATCGTTTTATTTGCTCATTTCGCGTCTTTTTTTTTTTTTTTTTTTTCTTTTTTTTTTTTAGTGCCTAACTCTCCCGTAAAGAGCATATCGTAAAGCAGAGCTGATACATTATTAAAATATCACATTAATAACAAATAACATTATTTCAATTATAACACAAGAAAACCAAACATAGGAAAATTAAGGTTACATCCACTGAGACTTAATGAAACCCCCAGTAAATTTCATTGCCTGAGACCGAGAAAAATATCTGAAGAGCTTCTTGCATCTGTCCTCGAACATAGCCTAACTGTACGCACTCAGTGATTTTGTATGAACGTTTTATATGGAATAATACAACTGGTAAAAAAATAACCTTCAGTTTTTCAGATTTAAAGATGGGTAAATTTTAGAGAAAAAAGTGACACATTTTTGGATGCTTAAGCATCACATTCATCAACCAAAAAGTTGACAACCATGACTGAAACACGGATTATAAATCGATATTTTTTAACACGAAAAGTCATGAAAAACTTCTAAATTCTTATGTTCTATATGTTCAATGTAGAGACCCTTTTCTCGATTCGTAGCCTTCTTTTAGACTAACTTTTGAAAAGCTTTTTTTATGTACAAGTGTAAAAATTTTAAATTCAGATAACATTAGTATTTAATTAAAGAAAACTAAAGGTTAGGGGCATGGGACACAATATTTTTATCAGAAAATCTTATTAGAAAATTCGGTACTCTTCTATTAAACGGACTCTTTTTTATAGTGCTAGCTTGGTTAATGCTAATGAAATAAAATAAAATACGATGAATATATAATAGTTTAGAAACAAATTTGGGCTGTATGTTTGTACATTAGGGGTGGTGGGGCAAAGCATAGCATATATTGAATACGTAACCTAACCTAGGTCCCCCCCCAAACCCCCAAAAACAACACTTTTACTTGACTTGCTTTATTTACTACAAATTACAAAATAAACTATATACAAGCAACAGCCCGGGGGAAGGCTCTAAAAGCCTGAGAAGGTGTTTAATATCTTATATGCAATTAAAACCACGTTATACATTGTATTTCTCTACAGAGGTGTCTTGAATCATCCCGTAAAAACGGGTTTTTCGTCGCGTCTCCAGTTTGACATTCAATATACACTCGATAAGAGTCCGTTTACTGAAAAAGTACCGAAAATTTTAAATGGCTATGGTCGATGAATTCAGTTCAAATTCGATGAGTTAAGATTTTCTAATTTGAAAATTCTCTGTATACTTACTCCGGGAAAGTTTTTTTTTTGTTTTATTTTTATTCTCAAGCACAAGAAATGTATAGGCTATTCTCTAAACCTTCAAATTTTTGACTTTGGAAAATAAGAACAGAACTGTGTTTGAACAGGAACTATAAAAAAAAGACTTTCAAATTATTGCAGTCCATACATGCCCTTAATCGACCCTTTTCCAATTCGAAAGCTTTCGAAAATAAACTTGGAAAAAAGTTGATATTTTTTTTACTACAAAAAACTTTATTTTCGGAATACATTAGTGCTTAATGAAACAGAATAAAGACTTGAGAAAATTTTGCCTACAATATACATGGAAATAAGTCAATTTGAAGTATATTCTTTGGACTGAATTTTAAAACGAAACTGTTTTTTTTTAGTCGAAGTGTCATTTTAAATTTGAACACTTTTTCATTTCTAAGCAGGGCCCATTTTTTTTTTATTTTCTACGATTCAGACGTTTTTGATTGGAGGGGGTAGGATTACAGGGAAATTCACTGAAAACGTTTGTAGACAGTTTACAAATTCTAATAATTCATGTAAGTGTCGTACATCTTTTTTAATAGTTTAATCATGTTTGATGTGTTTAAAGACGAGTTTAAGATTGTATAAAAAATATAAAATTTTAAAAAATTCACCATATGTCAAGTGTTAAGCGAGACAGGGGGTTTAAAATGAGTAAGAACGTATTTAAGAAGTTTTAAATGCCTTTCAGATAGATGTCTGGATCGGTACGATATACGCAACCGTATCTAGGGGGGGGGGGCCACCGCGGTTTTAACGAAAAAATTGTCAAACTTGAAAAAAAAAAAAAAAAAACGGAAGTAACATTTTTGGAGTTATACCCCCCCCCCCCCCCCCCCCCCCCACCCCCCGAACAAAATCATGGATATGCTCTCATCGATATGTAACACTTCATTTATTTTTTTGCTATTTAGATCAATTCGGATGGCTTTTCAGAATTGGTAAAAATGTCGTTAATTAATTTAAGAAAAGGTGTCATGAAAATCTTGCAAATATTTTATTTGATTTTCTTGCCTAGCCATAAAACTGGAGCTACGATTGTTTGACAACAGTGTGCTAAATTCCTCAGACAAAACTGTGATTCCTACAGCGAGTATAAGACTCATTGCTAAACATTGGTTTCCAGTTTCGCGGTTCCAATTTCCCAAAATTTAGGTCTTAAGCTTTATATTCCCGTGAAATGTTCAATTTTATGCCAATCCTAGCTGTAACTTGCACTAAAAGAATAAGATACCTACACTTATGTAGATTCATTTATGTAGATTTATGTAGATTCATCTACATTTATGTAGATGTAGATTTGTTAGTCTCAGAAAAGAGAAGTTATGATGAGCAATTTGGAAAACACAAGCAATCAAACAGTTCGGGGTGACGAAGGTTACCAATACCTCGCTCTTTACGCTAAAGTTTGAATCTGTCACACAACTTTATTTTTTAAAACAATAAAAAACTTTAGCGGAAAGAGCGAGGTATTGAGGAGGGGATAGCCCCTTTCATATACAGAATAATTTCTGTTCGTATTAATTTTTAATGTCGCTCCTTACTTTCAGTTAAAAAAAAACTTCTTTTTTTTTATTTATAAAGATATAGGACCGATCCGCTTGCATAGTTTTCCTTTGTTAGTGTAGTTATCTTTGGGAAGCAGGCGATTGTTTTTCGACGGATTGTTTGAATCCTATGGACGAAAAGGGTTGTAAAATTTAACCAGTATTATCGCTTATTTACTCTAATGAATCATCGTGGCAACCAATTGCGGATCCAGAGGGGGGCGAGGGGGCGCGCGCCCCCTAACATAGTCTAAGGTAGTGTAATTTACTTAATTAACGCAAGTTTGCGTTAATTAAACTCGATCATAACGCAAGTTTATCGGATCAACCTATTTTGCCCCCCCCCCCTAAAAAAATCCTGGATCCGGCACTGGTGGCAACATTGGGAAAATGTGGTGCTGCCCTAAAAAACTAACAATTTTGAAAAATTTAAATGAATCTTAGAAAATTTTGGCTTTCTAGCATAAGTAGACCTCAAATGAGTCGAGCGATTAAATTATGTTTTAAAAAATGGCAAAATTGTGCTTTTCAACCATTTGTCCTCTAATTTTAAAGCCATTTTGAACTTAAAGGAAATTTAAAAATCAGCTGTCAAGTTAAATAAAACGTGTCGTCTTGTGTTAAAATATTACATAACAGGGCTACAAAAAAAATAGTAAAAAAAAAATTACCAGAAACTTAAACAGGGACCATAAATATTAGACCTAAGTATCCCCCTCCCAAAAAAAAAAAGAAAAATGTAGGTAAATGTTAAAATTAATTTTAATATCAGCATCTCAGTAACTTTTAGAATGAACAGCTTTAGACTCTGTTAAAACAATATTTTTACATGAAAGAAAAAAACCATATACCCCCCCCCACTCCTATGGGGGAGAGGTAAATAGATTTCAATGTTTCTTTTTTTTTGTTTTTTTTTAATAAACCTTATCTTAACTAAACAAGAAATCACTATGTGTGCGTGTGCAGGTAGATCCGAGATCTGCCTACTGCTAATCTTCACTCAGAACCTGATGACCGCCGTAGAACGTAGTCCATTATGATTACAAACAGAAACGGAGATAGAACGCATCCCTGTTTAACACCAGACATTATCCTCAAGAAATTCAGCCCTAGTACTCCTAAATGTAACAGAAACTTCCGTTTTGAAGCAAACAAAACATGTTTTCAACAGTGTACTCCTTAGAAGTAACAGTTTGTTCATTCTTTAAAGGTAATGAGAAAATAAAACACTAATATATCCTAATATTCCTTATGGAATGCATTCATAATAATCTTTCCGAAATGTGTTAAGTATGCTTACGTATAATACGTAAGCATGCTTACACATGTAAGCATGCTTACGTATGCTTGCGTATGTAAGCAGGCATAGTGTATACTTATTACAGACTGGTCTCCGTCCTTGATTATTTTTTTTTTTATAAATGATTTGATCACTGAGAAAATGGTTTGGTCAATGCTGTACTATATCCAGGGAGAAGTGTTACCGGGTTTCAACCCCCCTCTCCGCAAAACTTTCGTCCGACTCGTACAAATGTAATAAAAATATAAAAACATTGATGGTTTTTGTAGTCCTCCCCCCCCCCCAAGAAATATTTTCCTCCCCGGATGAAAATCCTGAATACTCCCTTATGTTCGTGCAGAAAAGTCCATGGAAAAAAACTGTGAAGACAAATACTTCTTCCTTATTTTCGATTTTCTAAAAGTAAAAGGATATAGAGATATAAATGTGGCTTCTTATTTTGAAAAGATTCCAGATGCCTATAGGAGCCTTTAAGAGAAATTTCAACCCCTAAAGAAGATTCAACGCAAAAAACTTGGATTGTTCATTCAATCCAAAGTCTGAAACCTCCTTTTAAAAACAATTAGTTTGTTAAAAATTTGAACTGGATTCCTTATCACAGTATTCAGGTCACCATGCATAATATTAAAACAGTTAAAATGTTCTTGGGTGAGATATGTTACGTAGAAATAAAACGTGATTGATGAAACGAAAGGATGAAGAGAAAAAATTCAGAGAACATGAAGAGAAAAAATGAAGAATGAAAAAATGAAGAGAAAAATTCAGAAAACAGCTTCTTCAGTCGCTGTACTTCGATTTCGAATGACCTTTCTGGGGAAGTCTTTCCTAAAAGTTTCTTCGTTGACTCCGTCACTGGAGCATTAAACAGTCACTTAAAACGTCGTGATGGAGCAATATACAAGACAAGCGGCACATTAGATACTTAAATTTACTAGATTTTACGAATTCAGGTATAAAAAGAGGGACTCTGGAGATACAAAAATTAATAAAGGGTAGATTCTGAAATGTTTCGTGGTTAGATTTCACTGGAAGCCGGTAGTCACTCTACATTTGTAGCTGTCATAGAATAAATAACACCAACTATGCAAGTTGCTATCCTGTAGTTTTTCAATCTCTGGAGGGGGTTACCAAAAGGCTTCCAGTCTTTAAAATGGGGCTTCTTGAAGTCCCAGATATGTAATAGATATTGTGAAAGGTTTCATTCTCAGATTTCTCAGACCAATGAATTGTGCCTGTTAAGCTTAATCTGATACTCATGTTTTCTTTGACTGGGGGGCAGTGTGTGACATTGACTTCTATTGGTAAATTCAGAAATAATGAAAATAAAAGAACAAAAGAGAAAAATGAACAAAACGCAATTAGTTCTTACTTTTGTTCTTTTTTTGTGTAGCGTTTCTTCATTGTTTGTGTTTTCTTCTTTCACTATCGTTTTTGTCTTATTTTGTTTATATGTTTAGTTTAGGCTAGTTTTTTTCATTTGTAAAGGCTTCCGGATGTGAAGCCAAAATATTAGGATTTTTTTTCTTATTATTTTTTTTGGAAAAGTTCAGACTTCTCAGACCAACGAATTGTGCATGTTAAGCTTAATCTGATACTTGTTTTTTCTTTGACTGGGGGGCAAT
>JAQQPU010018759.1:0-17177 GCA_029168905.1 Artemia sp. Kazakhstan ARC1039
TCCAATTACTTTCAACTATTAAAAAGGACACTAGCCCTTTCAATTTCCATTCGAAAGAGCTATTTTTGAAGTTTCTACGACAACACTTGCTATAAAATAAACGCCTTATATACCCCCAGGGCATTACTTGCAACCCTTGCCCTGAGGTTTTTTGGGGGGAGTGTCATTCTCAAAGACCTTATTTCAAAATTTTTAAAATAGGTTGAACAAAACGGCTATATAAAACTTTTGATTGGATGTGTCTGGGAAGATGGTGGGAGTGAGAGGAGGTTAGTTGCCCATCAGGCCTTTTTTGACAATTAAATAGGACACTAGCCCTTTCAATTTCCAATCAAATAATCCCCTTTTGAAGTTTCTACAAAAAAAACTCTATAAAACGTTATATGCCCCCAGGGCATAACTTACAACCCTTACTCAGAAGGCTGTGAGGCTTTTATCAACTATGAATTAATTTCCAGAACTTTCAACTATGTTGAAAAATGACTATCTTAAAATTTGATTGAATGTGTTTGGGGAAATGGTGAGCGTGAGAGGGGGATTATTTGCCACCCAATTACTTTCTACTATGAAAAATCATAGTGAAAATCAAAACCTTTTCTATAAAACCCATAGCATAACTTACAACCTATACCCTGAGGGCTGCGGATGAGGGGGTGGGTCATCCCCAAAGACCTAATAACCAGAACTTTCAACTATATTAAACATAATGGTTATCTCAAATTTCTGAATGTGTGTGCACGGGGAAATGGTGGGCGTGAAAGTGGGGCTTGTTGCCCTCCAATGACTTTTAACTTTTAAAAATGACACTATCCTTTTCAATTTCCAATTGAAAAAGCCTTTTAAGGTTTCTAAGACAATGCCAACTATAAAAAACTTATATGGCCCCAAGGCATAGCTTACAACCCTTGCCCTGAGGGTGTGGGGGTGTGTCATCTTAAAAAAAATTCTAGAACTTTCAACTACGTTAACGAAAATAGTCATCTAAAAATTTTAATTGGATACGTTTTGGGAGATGGTGGGCTCGAGATGGGAGCTAATCACTTTCTTCTCTTAAAAAGGGCACTAGCCGTTCCGATTTCGAATCGAATGAGCCTATTTTGATGTTTCTACGACAATCCTTTCTATAAAAAACTCATATGCCCCCAGGGTATTATTTCCAACCTTTGTCCAGAGGGATATGGGGGGTTTGTCTTACTCAAATGCATAATCTCCAGAATTTTCAATGACGTTGAACAAAACGGCTATCTAAAATTTTTTATTGAATGTGTTTTTGGAAGTGGTGGTCGTGAGGGGGAGTCAATTTGCGTCCCATCTTTTTGATTATGAAAAAGGGCACTAACCCTTTGAATTTCCAATCGATTGAGCCCTTTTTGAAATTTCTACAACAACACTTTCTATAAAAAGAACCCGATAGGCCTCCAAGGCATAGCTTACAACCCTTGCCTCGAGGGCCATAGGGAGGGGGTTGTGATCCTCAAAGATATTATTTCCAAAACTTTCAGTCTTTCAGATCTACGTTGAAAAAATAGCCATCTAAAAATTTTGAGTGGATGTGTTTGTGGAAATGGTTGGCGTGAGAGGGGGCTAGTTGTCCTACAATCACTTTCTTCAATTAAAAAGGGCACTAGCCATTTTAATTTCCAATTGAAAGAGCCCTTTTGGAAGCTTCTAAGGCAACCCTTTCTATAATAACCTTATTTACCCCATGGCATAATTTACAACCCTTACCCTGAGGGTCTTAGGGAAGGGGGCTGTCAACCTCAAAGAGATATTTTCCAGAACTTTTAACTAAGTTGACAAAATGGTCATCTAAAAATTTTGATTGGGTGTATTTTGGGAGATGGAGGGCTCGAGACGGGGGCTAGAGGCTCTCCAATCACTTTCTTTTATTAAAAAGGCACTAACTTTTTCGATTTCGAATCGAATGAGTCTTTTTTGAAGTTTCTACGACAATCCCTTCTATAAAAACCTCATATGCCCCCCAGGGCATAATTTGAGACCTTTTTCCAGAGGGATATAGGGGGTTTGTCATCCTACAATACATAATTTCCAGAACTTTCAACAACGTCGAACAAAATGGCTATCTCAAAATTTTTATTGGATGTGTTTTTTAGAGTGGTGGTCATGAAACGGGGGTTATTTTCCCTCCCATCTCTTTTGACTATGAAAAAGGGCACTAACCCTTTCAATTTCCAATATAATGAGCCCTTTATTAAGTTTCGACGACAACGTTTTCTATAAAAAAGCTTATATGTCCCCAGGGCATAACTGGGGCATATAAAGTGACGTCACAGCCACACGCCCTATTTCTAGGCCAATCAGAGCGCTAGAATATTAGACGAAGTGACATTACTTAGCCCTGACTTCCAGGAATTTAGCATGGAACGATTATTAAAACCTAGATTTAAGATGTTCTATTGGACCTGAATCAGAACACACCCGAGGATCTGCATGTAGTCACCGATATTTTTGACAATGAAATTACTATATATCTACCTGTGAATATTGAAAAAGGTCGTTAGTTGCAATCATGACACTGAAGAAACTACATGAACATTGACATTTATTCACCGTCCAAGGTAATTCAAAACCACAACTTAGGAAGGCCATACTCAAACATGGTGTCGACAGAGAATTCATTAATCTCGTATCTGAACTTTGTTTAAATCTAACTGGAGGCAATGTTCAACTGCCAGAAGGTGTTAAGCAACAGACGAAGCAACATTATTCCCTTGTACACTCTCTAGCATCAGCGGCAAGAAAAAATAAAGGAAACGATTTTAAAAGAAAACGACTTCTTCAAGCGGGCGGTAACTTCTTTAATCTTTTACTACCAATCATTGCAGGACTTGTAAACAGTTTTCTCTAGAGAGAGAGAATAGCCAAACCCTATAAATTGACTCCAATTGAACTCGCCCTTTCGCCAGAGGAACATTTCGAGGACAATCTCAATAAATTCATTAACAATGAGACAATTGCCGAAGATGAAAAATTAATTCTGCTTCAAAATGCACTTCGCCGAGGGGACAAACACAAGCCCTATCGTGAGAGACCACTCAAAGTAAATGTCATTGATCACAATAAGGAAATGACTCCATCATCATCACCATCATCATCAACGATAATACCAAAAGAAGAAAAAGATTTGACTAAAGTTATGACAAGTGTTGCAGATCTAATGCCACATTCCTATCGTGAACAGTGTAAAAGACTCTTGACATATCTCAATGAGAGTAAACATATTCAAATTGATGCTAATGTGAATCAGGTTGTAATCCATGGCAAGACCTTTATTCTACTTGATTTATTATCAGATTTGGTCACGAATTATAAAAGACTTGTATCATTTGACAGTCACCTGCATACATTTTTAAACTCTTAAACTTCCCCAAAAGCCTTATTGTCAATAAACATATTTTAAAACGATTAAAGGAATTTAGTCAAATATCAAAAGATGTTTTTAAATCATTTTTGGAAAATACTAGCACGCCAAGTGGAAATGATTTGGTAAGATTTATGAGTGGGGGAGTCAAGCGCAGACGTCTTAATATCACTGCACAATTCACTACGTGTTTACGTTCAAAATGGATGAAGCATTGAAACATGTTTATGAGAATATTGGTGCAGTGGGAAGTTTAAGTTCACCCACCACACTTGCTCAAGTCACTGGACTTGAAAAGAATCGGGCAGTAGATTATCTACAGAATGAATCAAGTTACACTCTACATCGTAATCGTGGAGTTCGTGGTAATTACTATCGAAAGCTAAGGCCTTTTTCCCATTACAAATATTACAGGTAGATCTTTTCACTCTGGATGAGATTCAACGACGTCACAATCACCCCTACAAGTACACTCTACTTGCAATCAGTGTTTTTGGTCGCTTGTTCCACTAAAGTCAAAGAGTGGCAATGAAGTTGCTAAAGCTCTTGAAATCATCCTTGAACAGGATTGCTATAAGAATATTCAAACGGATCGGGGTAGTGAATTTGTTAATCCCCATGAAAAGAAGGTTCTACTAAAATATAATACAATCCTCTATCATAGTCATAGTCCAATAAAGGCAGCATTGGCCGATCGGCTGATAAGAACAATTCGACTTTTAATTTCTAGATATTGCACTTTAAAAAATACTCCTGCTTTTATTCATGATTTGGATAAAATCATGTTGATTTATCATCAACGTCCACATCGATTCTTTTCCAACTCAACCCCAACAGAAGTTCATTATGATGTAAATACATTTGACACTTTTCTTAAACAGTATTCCAATGGTGGTGGTGGTAATGAGAAGAAAAAGAAGAAATTCAATGTTGGTGATACTGTTCGAATCAATCGAACTACTAATGTTTTTGAAAAGGGTAATTACTTATGGTCCATTGAACTTTTTAAAGTCTCCAAACTCTTGGACACTACACCCATAACGTATCGTCTACGTGACATGAAAGATGATGAGATTCTTGGCGGTTTTCATGATTATGAATTACAAAAAGTTAAAAACACCGGAATCTATCAGATTGAAAAGATATTAAAGACTCGTACTCACAGGGGCATGAAACAGTTGCTTGTTCGGTGGCTAGGATACAACTCTGATTTTAATTCTTGGATCAGTGTTCAAGATATTGTCAATGCTCAATGATTTTTATGTAACGTTTATGTCCAATGTCTCCAACCCTCTCAACAATGATTTGAGTAAAACAAGTGATTTTTGGACGAAACTCTCCCCCACCATCAAATTCGATGATGGAAAGTATGAAATGGCTCTTATCGACTGCATTCTCAAAAATACCTATGATATTCTGAGAAAGGATCGTGTGTATGGCATAAAAGTTATAACATTCGATTGGTCACTCTTTGTCGAGTATGAAAGGGTTGAAGCACTTAAATCTAGTGAATACCCGTATGTTACATTGAGATATAAAGAATATGGTACTATGACGGATTTGTGCCGTGCAATCAATAGAAAAATCTCATATCGTAGGAATGGTACCTTCCATTTTAATTATTCAATGGAAAATGATAGGATTTACATTACCTTACCTGTTGACACTGAAATAATTCATCTCAATGATAATCTGAGAGATGTTCTTGGTTTTAAACATAATATGATCAATGGGAAAAACGCTGGAACTGTCAGTCGGATGGATCAAGTTATTTTTGCTGATTATCCACCTGTTCTCGGTTCGGACTCTTGCATTATTCTTTATGCATTCTTTGTGGAAACATCGAGAGTTGGTAATTCAAATGTCCCCTCCTACGTGTTCTTAAACGAAAAACAACCAATGAACATGTTCATCACTTAATATAATGCATCTTCAGTATGTTTCTGTAAACAATTCGTATTTGGAACTCTGTCAGTTAACACTAAGAAGTGAATTAGGTGATGCTCTTGAACATGTTCATCACTATTATATAATGCATCTTCAGTATGCTTAGGTAAACATTTCGTATTTGGAACTCTGTCAGTTAACACTAAGAAGTGAATTAGGTGATCCTCTAGCAATAACAAAAGGTTTGGCTGTGATTACATGTCATTTTCGACCCATTCGGCAACAAAAAAATGGCTAATAGAAAAAAATATTTTTGTATGCCCTGATATTGATTGCTATTTTGCTGCTCTCCATCCACGACAATTCTGTCATGAAATGGATTGTTATAAAGGCCGTTCATCAAAGTCGGGCTATGGTCTTGGCAGTTGGTTTGCTAAGCTGTTTCGCTCTGCAATGCCGCTGGCTAAAAAATATATTGCGCCGGTTGCAGCAGATTTTTCATCCTCTACGCTACACGATTGGGGGAATGGTGAAGATTTTAAAGAAAGTGTTTCGAAAAATCTCAGGTCCAGCGCACGATCCCTTGACGAGCGATTGAAACAAAGTGGAAAAGGTTTTAAAAGGAGGAGAAACATCTCATCACTCATCAGTCTCTACTCAGGTCAGAAGCAAAAGACATCATCACTCTTGTCAAAGAAAAGTAAGAATAAGAAACCAAAAAGAAAAATTGTTAGATCGAAAAAGGGATTTCTTTTCCTAGATGGCATATCTACCCCACAAGGAATCTCTTCCCACTGTCACCCTATCTCTAAATCTTTTCAATGCAGAAATTGTGGATATCTGTGTAAAACAAGGGTACTATGAGCAATTCTATCCATAGCAACCCCTCTCTGAAAAGATAAATTTTCAAATTTATTCCAATGAAGACTACTTCATAGATTTATCATCCACATTTATTGATTTAAAAGTTGTGGTGAGGAAAAAGTCTGACAATTCAGCTTCCTCCAACTTCGATGGACTATCCTATGAAAATATTATACTACACAATTTATTTTAAGAAATATGTGTCTACATAAATGGAACATTGGTGAGCACTAGCAAAAATCTATCAAACTATGCGATTTACATACAATTTATGTTGATGACTCCAATGGCCTATAAGAAATTGAGAGGTCTGCCAATGGACTATGACTATAGATCAAATGTTGATACTGACGGTGAACTCACTTGGGCAGTGAGCAAGGAGTAACATTCAGTTGGTAGACTCAATCATGAAATATTCAATATATCTCAATGGATGCCCCCCAATGTTAAAATTGATATAAAGTTACAACTTGCACCATCCAATTTTATATTGAGAAAAACACTTGATGCAGCACCCGATACTAATATCAATCTCACCTCGGCAATACTTCATGTGAATAAAAGAATAGGTTATGAGTTCTGTTGCTTTGGCAATTGAAATACTAAGAGCCCCTGGAAATAATATCAAACTGCTCGTTCCTCACACAATCGCCAATCAACGTCATATTGCCACTGGATCAAGTACCTACAGCGATTCTTCATTTATCAATGGTGAAATTCCTTTGAAACTTACCATAGCTTTTGTAAAAAGTGCCAGTGCCATAGGATCGTGGACAAGTTCGCCACATGAATTTAAATTATTTGGACTTTCCTCCTTTGTACATAAAGTAAATGGAATTCCTCTCTACAATTTGTCCTTTGATAAATCCCATAGGACCCTATATGAATTGACAATACAATGCCTAGATCGAGATTTTCAACTATATGAAAATGGTATTACCGATTCAATGTTCCCAAAAAGTCATGGTATCATTGTTTTGGACTTTTCGGGTACTCAAGATATGAGTATTGTCCAAACGGGTACTGTACGTTCGGAGTGTACCTTTGACAAACCGTTGACAGAGACTGTAACATTAATCTCACTCAATAAATGTGAAACCTACTGGAAAATTACCCCCGATGGTAGTGTTCTATAAGACCTGGCACCATGAACACCAATCAAATAATCAATGTATTTAACATGGATCCTTTTATGTCCAAATACAAATCCTATTGTATAACCTCAGATTTCCTTGATTATATTCATACTGTTAACAAAACCATTATCATTGTTAATAGTAGTCCATCGACTGTGCAGAGTGGTCATTGGCTATGCATCTATCAAACAGCGAAGAATATAGAATTTTCTGATCCTCTTGGTCTACCATATGCATTCTACGCACCACACATCAACTGAAGGAAGTGGGAAAACAATTATTCAAAATCGGATGCGAGTACAAGATTTGTCAACCAAAAGCTGTGGATTTCATGCATTACTTTATTTCATTTTTCGATGTCGTGCCTATACTTTCAGTGAATTTCTCAACATTTATGTACACAGTCCACGTTTGAATGACTTTCTAGTAGAAAATACCCTCACAGACTTGTACAGTATTGATTTCAGTGCCCTAAGAATAAGTGTTTCAAAAATGTATGTGAATTTGTTTATTAATAAAATATATATGCACTATGAAAAGTCTTTTGTCTTCATTTGTTTATATTTCTTCTTCTTCATAGTCATTTAGATTGTCATCATCATAGTCATCGTCGTCGACAACGATAGTGGTGGCATATCATTGGGATTAAACTTGTACTGATCCTGGCGTGCACAGTCAGGGTCACATTTTCCACAATATATTGTAACTTCATTTTAATTAAATCTTCTTGTGAAGTCAATGATACTATTACGATTCATATTGAAAAATTCACCTGTTTCTATCTGATTATTTGAAGTAATGTCGCACACAATATTCTCATATGAAGAATCACTTTCTGTCACAGCCAAATAAAAATCGCTAGGTTTATAATCATTACTTGCATTGTCCTCACAACGATGACGCAGGAACCATACTATCTTCATGTTTTTACAACTAAAACATGCTCCAAATTCTTCTTCCCAATACAATTTAAATCCACGACGATACCAATATTATAGAAATAAACTGAAGTGACATTTAGGTTTTTTTCCAATCATACCAGGGTAAGTATTTTCCCACTAGTCACACTTATCAAAATGACAATTGGTGCATAGATATCCATTAGGATGAGAGCCACAAGTCTCTTTAAGACAGCTAATACAGTCCTTAATTTGTACAGCATATCCTTTATGCAATGTACACGGATTGCATAGTCTACACTTTTCATTATAGTTATCAACTGTAGTACAGTTCTCACATGAAGACCAGCTGCCCAATGTATATAAACATAGTGAACATGTATGATACATTTTTTCGATGTTGTCCGTCTCACTGCCAGAAATAAACTGACTCAAAATCAATAGAAAAATAATATTGTCTTCTAGGAGGAGGAGTAATCGAATATCGTCACAAAAACTTATTTCCTACTGTTTTAAAGAATGAATTTCTAGGTAGTTGTTAAAAGCAGAATCACAATGTCATTTTGCTTCGTTTCAATTAATATATCAATAAATTGAGTAAATGCATTTGATTCACAATGCATAAGCTTCATACAATAATCCAAAGATGGAGAATCAGTCCCCATTATACTATTAAGTATTTATAGAGAAAATATTTTCCGTTGAAGAGATAATTCCAAAAACTCATCATCTAACACTAAACATTTTTCCAATTTGACTAGATTCCGTAAGATTTTCTGTTTCTCAAATCCAATCATTCTTGATACTCCCACTACCAACTATAGACTAAAATAACAATTGCAAGTTTTTACTTTGTGCACAATCTCAATACCTATTGGACACCACCGCCCATCATAGAGAGATAGAAAGTGGAGTAAACGATAATCGAGAGTGTTTAATAAAAAAAAATATTATAAAAAAACATTTTTATAGACAGAAATATAATAAAAGAATATATTTTCACTCTCTTTGCGTTAGGTAAGTAATTCCATTTTCCTCATTGTGCTTCATAATAGCATTCAACCCATGCTGTAGTCGTGATAAATACATTATATTCACTTTTGCAGCAAAGCATAATTGTTCATCTGACTTAAATTTACTCAATGATATAACGTATCTACCAAACATCTCATCCCACTCAAATGTTAGTCGGGGATCCTTTCCAATTTCAACTGCTACATTGGGGGCCCTTGTCTTCACAACATCACTGCCAGCTCCTTCGAGGTGTAATAGTGTGAAACTAGACCCCGAAGCCGCACCGCCAATTGGCGGCGCGCCGCCGAACTTGCATCAGCGCGCTGACGCCGCCGCTGATTCTATCGGCGGTGGCGTCACTAATACGCCGCCGTTTTTTTCTCTTTTTGGTTATCGATATTGACCTCCGGGCTTCAACCGTCATCCCGGCTAATCTGTTTCTTAAAAATAAATACTGTTATCTCGGGCTCGCCATGTATATCGGTTCATAGGAAGGAGAAGAAGAAATTTTTCTTGAAACAAAAATTCTACCTTCCACTTTAAAATTTTGTTCATTTTTCTTTCTGATTTTTCGGATGAAAAGAGGTAGATAAAAGAGCATTAGGCAATTCAGGATGTTGTCATAGGCAGCGCAATCGAGATGTCTAAGTAAAGAACAATGTTGGCACAATGTATTATTTTTTTTTGTTTTTTTTTTGTTTTTCATACCAGGGCAATTCGTATCGACGGAGTTGTCGTAGAAACTTCAAAAAGGGCTCATTCGATTGGAAATTGGAATAACTAGTGCCCTTTTTAATAGTCGAAAGTGATTGGAAGGCAGCTAACACCCCTTCCATGCCCACCCTTTCCCCAAAC
Source organism: Artemia sp. Kazakhstan ARC1039 (assembly GCA_029168905.1). Taxonomy (NCBI): domain Eukaryota; kingdom Metazoa; phylum Arthropoda; class Branchiopoda; order Anostraca; family Artemiidae; genus Artemia; species Artemia sp. Kazakhstan ARC1039. Next base: position 10,038 of record JAQQPU010018759.1, read on the forward strand.
ACATCCAATCAAAATTTTAAGATAGCCATTTTGTTCAGAGTAACTGATTTCCAAAGAGAAAATATGTTTTTTGAGGAGGCTACTCCCCCACAACCCTTAGGGCAAGGGTTTTGTAGTTTTCCCTGGAGGTATATAAGAACGAGTTTGGCACAATGTATTATTTATTATTTTTTCCTTTAGACCAGGGCACTTCATATCGAAGAAGTTGTCGTAGAAACTTCGAAAAGGGCTCATTCAATTAAAGATTGGAGTGGCTTGTACCCTTTTTAATAGTCAAAAATGATTGGAAGGCAACTAACACCCCTTCCACTTTCACCATTTCCCAAAACACATACAATCAAAATTTTGAGATAGCCATTTTGTTTAACGGAGTTGAAAGTTCTGGAAATTTGGTCTTAGAGGATGACAACCACCCTCACAGCCCTTAGGGTAAGGGTTGTAATTTATGCCCTGGGGGCATATACGGTGTTTATAGAAAGCGTTGTCGTAGAAACTCAAAAAGGGATCATTAGTTTGGAAATCGACAAGCCTAGTGCCCTTTTTAATAATCGAAAGGGATTGGAAGGCTTGACATTTTTATAGTAGAGATCGATGTGGGTATAATGTATCATTTTTTTGTTTTTGTTGTTGTTTAGACCAGGGCACTTCGTATCGAAAGAGTTGTCGTAGGAACTTCGAAAAGGGCTCATTCGATTGAAAATAGAAAGGGCTGATGTCCTTTTTAATAGTCGAAAGTGATTGGAAGGAAAATAATCCCCCTCCCACGCCCACCCTCCCATTTGCCTATATGTTTAAAAAGTAAATGTTGCCTTAAGATTAAATCAAAATGCACTGTGTTTATGCTAATTCCCAATAAGGCTTCTCAGCAGTATCTCAAGGACGACTGAGGGTATTATGTTCAAACTTTCAGGGATTCTTCTGCTCTTAAAATTTGACCAAATCAAAATAGCGTAAGTGTATCCAAGCTATCAAAGAAAGTAAACAAATTTTTTTGCGAATGTTATCAAGTTTTCCATTTCAGGTCAACTAGAGGAGGTAGGAAACTAAATTAAACACTATTATTTGTGTCCAGATTTTATAAGGGTCTATGTTGTTAAATTTTTCTGAAAATTGTTTTCCAGCATACAAATAGCAGGCAAAACTATAAATTCTTAAAAAACGAAAAGATTTAAAGTATGATTTTCTTTTTCCCTGAAAAGACTATGTCAATATAAAACGAACAGAAATTAATTAAAAAAACTGTTTCCAAAAAATAAGTTTTTTCAAAGAAAAGTAAAGAACTCCATTAAACCAAAAATGAGCAAAATTAAAATCAAATAATCTACCAAGCGTGAAACTACCACAAATCAGCATCGATAAATAAATGAAACCCAAAACGAACAGAAATTACAATAAATAATCGAGTGAAACTCAAAACGAGCAGCAATTAACATAAGTTGGGCTCAAAACCCCTATGCCTTCCCAAGGCCAGAACATAATTTGTACTTTACTGACAAAAATACAAATGAATATGCATTGTCAGTTTAATATACATATACTGATATTTAGTAATCAAAATGTTAATATTATTTGATTTATTAAAGTTATAAAAAGTAAAAACATTTATATTTTTTCAGTAAAGTGAAAATTATGTTCTGGCCTTGGGAAGGAATAGGGGTTTTGAGCCCAACTTATGTTAATTTCTGCTCATTTTGAGTTTGACTCAGTTATTTATTGTTATTTTTGTTCGTTTTGGGATTCATTTATTTATCGATGCTGATTTGCGGTAATTTCCCGCTTGGTAGATTATCTAGAGCTAGTATAGAAATATATCTATAGAAATGAATTACATTTTTTTGCACAGTTAGCAGAGCACACTGAAGTTGAAGTAGCCTTAAAATTTGACTTTAAACGTTATATATTGACCACTTCTTTCAGAAATGAATTTTGGAGGATTATTCCGTGTTGATAAGAAAAGAGAGTAACGTTGCAGTTTAGTTCCTCCCGTAGTGTAGTGCGCAGGAGCCCTATGGTGAAGGTGCAGGTTTGTTCTCCCTTATAAAACAACTTATTTCAGCAGATACAAAGAAGAAGCCCATTTGCGGCATTCTGTGGGACCCCAAGGTCCAGTACTAGTATCAGATCCTGCGAGTGGCAGTTTACGCTCGTCAAGTTCTGGCTGTACCGGCCACATGTGCCCCAGCTAAACGGTTTTTTAGCACGACAGGACTGATTGTAACTGCAAAAAGATCAATGGCTCCAGGAAGAGTGAACAAATTGACTTTTGCTACATCAATTGTAACTGAAGTGATGTAACCGCTGATTTAAAATTGTTGGTGTTGTTAAGCCATGGTATCTGATTTGTATACAGTGTTTTTTCGATGTTGTTATTTGTTTTTGTTTTTTTCACTTCCTTTTCGTATGTATTTGATGAACAGGAGATGTTTGAACTTCAAACTTTGAAAGTTATACACACATTAGCCCAAATCATTAACAAGAAGGAAATGACTAAACACGGTATTTTATAGGAACAATGCGATGTTAAACATAAACACAACATAGGTTTCCCTGGGTCTGGTGGCTAAAAATGAGAATTCTACTTGGTCTGATCGACGGTGAACATAAACACTTTCCGCACGGCCCAAAAAATTCCTGTTTTGTCATATTGTTCTTGTATGTTTTTAGCCAACCATTTAAAAATCCTTACTAAAATCGAGGTTGAACGTGCTTGGTGAAGTGGAATTTTTATTATTATTTTTAATTAGAAAAATCGGCGCGCCGTGGCGCGCCACCGGTCTAAAATCGGCGGCGCACCGCCAAAAAAATTTCGGCGCGCCTAGCGGCGCGCCGCCGCCGATACTGAATCACACATTCGCCGCCGTCATTTCGGCGTGGCGCGGCTTCGGGGACTATGTGAAACTACTCATTTTCACAGTATTTGAACGTTTATTTCAACAATTTGAACTAATGTAAACTAATCAAATTCAACTTATTGACTGAGATACTAACTCGGTATCAGACTTTTTATATCCAGGCTCAATGTCAGAATAAAAGCGTCAACTCCTATAATCATGCAACAATGAAGAATCATGTACAACATTAAAACATCCATAACAGCCTGATAAACATTTAAAAAATTAGATCGATACAATAAAATATCCATACAAAAAAAACATTAAGTAAAACACCAACCATATAACAATACCATGAAAAAAAACATCTATGCATGAAAACGGTCATGACTTTCAACAGAAAACATGATATTTAACACCAGTAGAATGTCCAATAAAAATCAATAAACATAACACATCCATAACCATAAAAAATCCATATACCTGTCTTCTCTCTTTAATTCATACAGTAAAGTCTTATCTGTGTACTACCTTAGATTAACACTATAAAGGAGTACTGTCGGCTTGTATGGCGGGGGAATTTTCTCGTTGTAACTGTTATAGCTATATGGGGGACACCCTCGTTGTAACTGTTATAGCTATAAGGGGTACACCCTCGTTGTAACTAGTAGAGTTGATCTTTTGAATTTGCCGGGACATATAGCAAACAGGTTTTTTTTGGTAGGTATTCTACCGGTCCTATTCTACAGGGGCATTACACCTTTTAAAGAGATTTACGCAATACCGGTCCTATGGGTAAACATTTCTACAGGGGTATTACACCTTTCAAAGAGATTTACGCAATTTCTTGTTCAAGGTATATAGTCTTGTTTCGCTGTTATGCAATTATTTTTTGTATATATTCAGGTTTCAAATTAGGTTCTTCAACAGTTTTGAATAGTTTATTCAACTTAACATTACTGACATTTTTTGTGAACATTTACATAGAAAATGGATAATTCTAAGTAATTTCTGGTGAGTAAAATTTTCTCATTATTGTAATAAAAAGAAATTGTCTTGTCATTTAGTTAAGGAAGAAATTCTTTCCTTACACTGTGTGGTTACCTCTTTTAAAAAGCTTCCTTCATCATTAAATATTAAATTATCCATGTATTTCAATTTTAGTAAATATTCAAAAAAGAGAGGCATGTTCACTTTGATTTTGGTTCATTGTATATGAAAAATTAAAATAGAATTTGCATATTAGTTTCGGCAGATATGAAAGGTCGCCCCCCCTCCTCAATATCTTGCTCTTTACACTAAAGTTCGAATTTCGTTCAAATCCCAAAGGTTGGTCTTCCTTTTTTTCTGTGATTTTAAGTATTTCGTAATTTAGGTATATAACTTTTAAAAGCTTTGCATATAATTGTCGACTTTTTTTGTGTTTCTATACTATGGAATTGAAGATCCTATGCCCCCCTGTTAATATTTTGAATAAGTAAGAATTGAGCTAGCTAAGTATAGGGTGAGATATAGGCTAGAGGGCGAACCCTTTATATACTTAATAATTTTTTAGTTTAGGCTATGTGCAGAAGTCTTTTTCTTCCTTTTTCTGTGATTTTAAGTATTTCGTAATTTAGGTATATAAGTTTTAAAAGCTTTGCATATAAAAAAAAATATAATTATCAACTTTTTGTGTTTTGATACTATGGAATTGAAGGCTCAATGCCCTCCGTTAATATTCTGAATAAGTAAGAATTGAGCTAGCTAATTAAATTTTGTCATTTTTTTTATTTCAAATTTTGGGGGTTTAGTACCATGATATTCGTATGTACGCGAGGCTTTTATAAAAATATATGACTGGGACAAGGGCAATGAATCAATTCTAACACAGTTTTTCTTTACTTGGTATCCGTTAAAAACGAAATTTTTGTGTTAAATAAGTAATTCTTGTATCTTTTAAAAGAGCTTTACGGAGTTTGAGAGAGACTCTGTTCCTCGATTCCGTGTGGTTAGAGGGGGGTTCTTTGTGCAGACTAATTTTTTCTTCTGTAAAAAAAAGGGGAAATTATTTTGATACTAATTTTTTCTCTTCTTTTTTAAGGCAAATTATGAAGAATTTGCTGCCCCTCCAGCTGTAAAGAGAGCTATGGGTACCGCAAATAGCGAAGAATGTACCCCTCCTCCATCAAAGAAAGCGCGAGATGACGAGGCCGCCCGGTCAGTGTCAGTCCCAATGCAGTCCGGTCAAAAACCGAAAAGACAGTGGGCCACAAGGATGGAGAACTCCGCTATACAAGCCAGCGACATCGATGCTGCATCAATGCAAGTTGCAAGGCCAACAGTAATCAGATTTGCTAGTTCATCGGACCAGCAAGGACTCTCTATGCAACCTAGCAAGAAATTCGAGTCAGCCTCATCCGATCAAGATGGAGGGAAAACTCCTCTTCACGCCATGCCAGGGACTTCTGATGTACAAGTGCAGCCAGAACTTGTAAGTGTATATATATTTGTTTTCTTTTCCGTATTTTTTTTCAAAAATAAGACAAATTTTCTCAGGTGCATAGCTTTTGATGAGTAAAACTTAAAATTTGTTTCTATAATAATAATAATAATAATAATAATCCCATTTCATTTTCTTTCATTAACCAAATTAGCAGTATATAAAGGAATGCTTATAACACATAAATAGCTTATCATGCATTTCTAAAAAAAAACCTTACCTTGTAACTTCTCTTTTAACCAAGATGCTTTTCTTATGCAAAAATCCAATTATTCCTTTAAACAAACTAACTATATATATAAAAAAAAACGATTTGCTATTTCACAGTTGGCAAGCACTCTTAAACTGGTATTATTGCGCTAAGCTTTCGCACACATCCGGGCTCTTATCAAAAATGTCCCATCAGTATACCTGGATTTTTTAATCCACTCGAGAAGTATTATTTGAATTTTAAGTGGGGTTCTTGTAACAGGATCCACTTGATAAGTATTATTTGAATTTTAAGTGGGGTTCTTGTAACAGGATGTCAATTTCTGATAAGGTATATTAACATACGAAGAAAGTCCAATTATGTCTTCACAATGATGTCAAGAAACATTATTTTGGGCGAACTCAATTCAAGCAATTATTTTCGTTGAAAGATGCATTTGAGAAAGAATTTGAGGCTGTTCTATTTGAACAGTGTTGTGAAGTCCGATATCCCAACTCGAAAGGGCATCGATCCTCCTACCTCGAAGGAAGCTCCCGGTTCCCAAGGGTTCTCCCAGAGGGGGGGGGGCTCTAAACAGGACCATCCAACATTTTAATTGCACTTTAATTGTTGATATGGATGGAGAAAAAAGTTCTTCTCTCTTACAATCATTTATTTAGCCCAGGTCAACTACATCCACAACTTCAAACAAATCCGTTGGCAAAAGACATAGGAAAATTCGGATTATTGAGAAAGTAACACCACCAACCGCCGACACATGGGATTCGTATCCATTAACTGAAGCTGAGGAGCAACTGTTCATACAGCATACCGCGTCAGTTGAACGATGGTCAAATTTCATTGAGAGTTATATTGAAGAGGGTCAAGCACTAGAATTGGACCCATATTTTGCATTTGTATTCTAAAACCTTTTTGTAATAAAACCATTAGTTTTTTTTTTATCATTCTCTTGTTCTAACTTACCCTCTAAGAATAAGACTACATTTTCCTGAATAAAACAATATATATTTTTTTAACATGTTCAGTTGTCATTATGAAAGACATATGGCAATGTAACTTTTTTTTCTTCTTTTAATTGTTCAGGTGGTGGTGAGACAATGACTACGAGAAATTGACAAAGTTTATTAACTATATAAAAAAATAATGGTTATTTTAGATAAAAAATAAAACTTTTTTCTACAGATTAAAGATATAGCACCACCATCGACACCATTGAGTGATGAAGCAAGTGTATTTACAGAACCAATTCTGTCACCACCAGCAGAGTTCAGGGATGAACCTACACTAGTTCTAGAGAATATGGAGTGGCATAGGAGGTTCCTTAATGATGTTTTTGGGGAAATGGCTAGCCTGGAGGACTTAACCTGCGATATTGACATGCTTGAGGATCCGGGGTGGGCAGAGAGTTTTATGCGTGAACATTTAGGTGATGCTACTAGTGCATCTGAACCGGGTCCTCATAACGAAATTCCATCACAGGACAATACAGGCTGGCTCGATCAATTGTCCCCAAACACCTTGGAATATGTACTAGGAGACCTCATGCCACATCCTTCCAATGTGATTGAACAGACTGGGAGTGGTGGTGGTGTTATTGACAATTCCCTGTCACCCTC
>JAQQPU010018760.1:0-16059 GCA_029168905.1 Artemia sp. Kazakhstan ARC1039
CTGAATCATATTTAATCATATTAAAGTACTGTCTCATATTTATTTTAGTACTGCTAATGGTATATAGTATTCAAAGTCTCAAGTATACAGTATATAGCTTACTGCTGATAGTTTATGGATTGAGTTGTACACTCCAATGATATTGGTATTATAAAAATAATACACACCCAACTGCATTCTTAATATTCATTGATCACTGTACTACAACTATAAAAAGGTCAGTATACTTTTACTAGCATAGGAAGAAAGGTCAGTAATTCAATGATCTATGTCTGGTTTTGATGTGTAGTGAATAATTGAGACATAAACTTTTGAAAATAGTGAAAAAATTATTTCAAGTCAAGTGAAAGTACTAGTTACTAGGGGTGGATTGTCGTCAGTGATAAATCACTAGGGGTGGCAACCCTGAAAGAAAGGGGATTTTTGGGGAACCGATTTTGAGAATGTTTATGAGAAGATAGATTTTGGGGGAAATCCCAAAAAATTTGGGGATAGTGGAAGCACTGGTATTTTTGAAAAAAAAATGCCAACAAATTTTACTAGGCCATGAAAACTGTAAAGTAGCATTGCTAATATGCTATCCCACTTTTTGCACGGCAGAGCACAACTTGTGTTTTGACACCTTTTCTTTGAGCAAAAATTATTTTATATGTAAAAAGGGTATTTTCAGACAAAATCTGCCAACAAATTTGATACATGCCAAGTAGCATTTCTACTTTGCTACACTTTTTGCACGGCAGGTCACAAGTAAAGGTTAAGACAAAAAAAAATTACAAGGGAGAAAGATAAACAAAAGCAGGCACAGAACTGCAAAACATGAATGATCAACACAACACTACATTCCACTAAGTTAGTAGAGCCATCTAAGGATGGTTACTGGCTTTAACCTTTATTATCTAAAGCTTAGAATCTGTTCTACCATTTAAAATATCCATCTTTGGTAACATGGGGTAAGTCCAACACCCCAGCCAAACTTCCCCCGTAGGGGGTAAGACTGACATGTTGGATTTCCCCCAGATGGGCTTTTTTGGGGGTAAGACCGACACCCCTCTTATCTGTTCAACTAATAACATTAGCTTGTTTTAAAAAATCAGGAAGATGCTCCTGGTCTTCTAGTTTCTAAGAAATGAAAAAAAATCTCTATCTCTCTTACTTTATAATCTGCATAAGTTAAAGTAAAGTCAGTTACCTGTGTTCCTAAAAAAACGCCGTCCAAAAAACTTCAAAACCCTCTGAATAGAAGGCGTTCTAACTCTGCTGGAAGTTGATGGCACTGTTGCCTACTGCTACTATTATGGAAGAAAATATGAAAGCCTCCCACAGATACAATGGACCATAGACAAGTTGAAGGCCGGTATCGGACTTACCCCACTGTCAGACTTTCCCCGATTCACCCTACCTAACCTAACCCTGAATTGACCTGTATAGGGGGGGGGACTGAAATTCCTTTCTGATAGAAATGCTTATTATATTCGTAATCAGCATAAAAATAGGCATTGAATGGTGTATTCACTTTTGTCCTAACTCAATAATATGATTTTGTAGAACTTTACCGGTATTTTGAAGTACCTACCTCCACTCCTTCTCCCTCTAGAGGGTCCTGACCTTTGATGACCTTCAAAAATCTGTAAGTTATAGAAGTGAAACCTTGCAAAATAGATCTACTTCAATGAAGTATAACAAAATTGGTTTTAGCTTCACAACTTTACTCAATCCTAATTTATAAGGTTTTAAAGATATGCAAATACATTTCCTAAATTTTGGGAATAAAACATTGATATGGCTCAAAAATTCTGCTCAAATAACTAAAATTGCATTTTCAGAGCTAAAGCCAGAGAAAAAGAAACTGATGACTGAAAATTAAGGTAAAATGTTGTTTTGTCAAAATTTCAATGGGTATAGGGTAAGACACCCAGTAGTCAGACACTTTAATCACTTTGAAAACTTTTTGACATTTAAACTACTCTAATTACTGTATTATACCACCTAAAAACTTAATTTTTGTATCAAAAAATTTCTGAAGAATTTCTGAACAAGTAGGTTACTAATTCAAATAGTTTCACTTGTACAGCGCCTCCTATTTTTGAATTTACTAACTAGTGACAATTCTGCCTAAACTTGGACATACAAATGGCTCATTGTAAATTGGTTATTAAAATAGTATAAAAGATTCTGTCTGAGAATAGGCAGGTGACCGACTACTGGGTGTCTAACCCTAGACCTGTAGGTACTTCAAAATGGCTTCCTGGGACATACTTTAGCCTGTAGATCTATCCCTGAAAGTTTCATTTTGCTAACCTAACCCCATTCCAAGATAGCCAAAAGTAGCTAAAGTAGAATTTTACCCCCATCTTTATTTTTCCTGAATGCCAAAGAAAAATTCCTCTTTCCCAAAAAGAGGTGTCTTACCCTACAAGTTTAACTATGTTAATGAGACAATAAATTTGAATCTAGCTGCAAAGAAAAGCAGCCAGGATCACTTTCCAACAGTATTCTAGGCTATTTCTACTAGGCTAGTTCAAATTAATAAAAGCAAGTATATAAAACTAAGTATTCAGCTCCCCAAAGAGGCCTCTAGTTTTTTCAGAGAAAGTCTCAAATATTCTCTGTTATTTGAAATGAATTTAAACAGTGGGTAGCAAGAAACATTAAAACTTCTGGCTGGAGACTGACAATAAATAAAACAAATAAATGCTTTGCTGTTAGAATCTAAAAATATAACACAGTACAACAAATCCATACTTGATTATCCAAATCAAAACATAAAATGCTTGAACATAAAATTAGAAACTATTAAAATATGTCCAATCCAGTTAATCATTTCTTCTATTTTATAGGAAGGAATCTTCATTTCGACTTTTGTCCAAATCCCTAAAAAAAGTGTGGAAAAGAAATATAGCAGTGGTTAATCTGGATGACTTATTGCTCTGATAGAAAATACATTACAGTTGACTAGTTTACTTAGGCAGCGCAAAAGCGCTGCCTAAGTAAAGGTAAGTAGGCACAATGAATTATTTATTTTTCTATACCAGGGCACTTTGTATCAAAGGAGTTGTCGTAAAAACTTCGAAAAAAGCTTATTCCATTGGAAATTGGAATGGCTAGTGACCTTTTCAATAGTCGAAAGTGATTGGAGGGAAGCTAACACCCCTTCTACGCCCACCATTTTCTAAACACATCCAATCAAAATTTTAAGATAGGCATTTTGTTCAGCGTATTTGATTTCCAGATAGAAATTATGTTTTTGAGGAGGATACTCCCCCACAACCCTCAAGGCAAAGGTTGCAAGTTATGGCCTGGGGGTATACAAGGTTTTTATAAAAAGCGTTGTCGTACAAACTTAAAAAAAGGCTCATTAGATTGAAAATTCAAAGGGCTAGTGCCCTTTTTCATATTTGAAAGGGATTGGAGGGCAAATAACCCCCCTCTCACATCCACTTTTTACCCAAACACATGCAATCAAAATTTTGAGATAGCAATTTTGTTCAACGTACTTGAAAGTTCTGGAAACTAGGTCTTTGAGGATGACAACCCTTCCAAAGCCCTCAGGGCAGGGGTTGTAAGTTAAGCCCTGGGGGCGTATAAGGTTTTTATAGAAAGTGTTGTCGTAGAAACTTCAAAAAGGGCTTTTTCGAATGGAAATTGCAATGGCTAGTGCCCTTTTTAATAGTCGAAAGTGATTGGAGGGCAACTAACATTCCTTCCACGCCCACCATTTCCCCAAACACATCCAGTCAAAACTTTGAGATTGCCATTTTGTTCAACGCAGTTGAAAGTTCTTGAAGTTATTTTTTTGAGCACGACACTCACCCCAAAGTCTTCAGGACAAGGAGTATAAATTATGCCTTGGGTGTATATAAGGTTTTAATTGAAAGCTTTGACTTAGAAACTTGAAAAAGGGCTTATTCGATTGGAAATTCAAAGAGCTAGTGCCCTTTTTAATAGTCGAAAGGCATAAGAGGCAACTAACCCCCCTCTCACGCCCACCATTTCCCCAAACACATACAATTAAAATTTTGAGATTGCCATTTTGTTCAACGCTGTTGAAAGTTTTGGAAAATAGGTCTTTGAGAATCACAACCACAACAAATCCCTCAGGGTAAGGGTTGTGAGTTATGCCCTATGGCATATAAGGTTTTAATAGAAAGTAGTTTCGTAGAAACTTCAAAAATGGCTCATTCAATTGGAAATTGTAAGGATTAGTGCCCTTTTTAATAGTCGAAAGTGATTAGAGAGCAAAAAAAACCCCTATCACACCCACCATTTCCCCAAACACATCCAATCAAAATTTAAGATAGGTATTCTGTTCAACGTAGTTGGAAATTCTGGAAATTATGTCTTTGAGGATGAAACTCCCCTTATGGCCCTCAGGGCAAGGGTTGTAAGTTATGTCCTGGGGGCATGTAAGGTTTTTATAGAAAATATTGTCGTAAAACTTCAAAAAAGGCTCATTCGATTGGAAATTTAAAGGGCTAGTAGCCTTTTTAATAGGTGAAAGTAATTGAAGGGCAAGTAACCCTCCTCTCACGACCACCATAACACCAAACACACGCAAATAGAATTTTGAGATATTTATTTTGTTCAACATGGGTCTTTTAGGATGATAACCGCTACAGCCCTCAGGGTAATGGTTGTAAGTTATGCCCTGGGGGCATATAAGGTTTTATAAAAAGCGTTTTCGTAAAGACTTCAAAATAGGCTCCTTCGATTAGAACTTGAAAGGGCTAGTACCCTTTTTAGTAGTCGAAAGTGATTGGAGGGCAACTAACTCTCCTCTCACGCCCATCATTTTACCAGACGCATCCAATCACAATTTTAAGATAGCCATTTTGTTCAACGTAGATGAAGTTCTGGAAATTAGGTTCTTGAGGATGACAACCCTCTCCCCCTCCAAAGCCTTCAAGGTAATGGTTGTAAGGTATACCCTGGGGGCATATAAGGTTTTTTATAGAAAATTTTGTCGTAGAAATTTAAAGAAGGCTCATTCAATTGAAAATTGAAAGGGCTAGTGCCCATTTAATAGGCTAGACAAAACTGATGGGAGGGCATCTAACCCCCCTTTCACGCCCACCATTTCCTCAATCACATCCAATCAAAATAAATTTCCAGGACACAGAAAACGCTGATGATTTAAACATCCTAGATGAAAGTGTCAGCAAATTGAATGAACTTTTAGAGATTTTGCGAGTTCATGGTGCTAGAATAGGTTTAAAAATTAATGTAAAGAACATTATGTCACTTTTTCACTAAGAAGAAGTGAAAAAAAGGGATTTCGGGTATCGAAAAGGCCAATCGAGTGGACAGACGCTGGGTGCCTTGATCTTCTTCTAATTCACAGCAGGCGGGCTATTAAGTTGGTACTATTTAGCCCTCTTCTTTTTGCTTCACTCTGTGGGCTACAGAGCTACTGTCTTGGTTGTCTCTTATTTATTAGATATTCTCAGATATCTTTCAGTAGATCTTTTGACTCAAGGAGTTCAAATATAAGATGATAGATATCGATTTTTGTGCTCTGTGTGTAGGTATAGTTGGCTAGGCTCTTGGCTGATAGTGAGATTTTGTGATGTTTGAAGCATTTTAACAGTTTAAAAAGCAAGGTATGTTGTGCAGACGTCAGCATATTACATTCAAATAGGCAATGGTCAATTGTTTCATTATTCATATTACAATGCCTGCAAAGAGGGGATAGGGGAATTGAACCACTTGAATTAGAAAGCTTATATGAGAATGCAAGGAAATTTAGTCCATTTGTTCCAGAACGAATTCTATGATAAATTTTAGAAAGATACTTATTGGGAAAGGGGGAAAGGATAGGATTAATCTTATTAAAATTAATATCTGATAGCCTCCATCGGTAAATATCTCTAATTGGGATTGGTCTCCCACTTGGCTGGTCAAAATTTATAGCATTTTTTGCTATTTCATCAACCTGATGATAACCACCTATGCCAGAGTGGCTAGGAATGTACTGAAAATAAGTTTTTATGCCACTTGAAGCAAGATTATCAATAATACTGAGACAATGATAAGTGTCAATGTCCAACTAATATTGAGGAGCTGAGGCCAGCAACTCAAGGCTTGATAGAGAGTCGGAATATATGATAATATTATTTGAATTTGCAATCAAAGGTTGGTTTTCCTTAAGGTGTTCTAATGCCATGATTATGGCATTTAACTCAGCAGACATTATAGATAAATTATTATATAATCTCTCGCCCATTGCAATTTTCAGGTGAGGAAGGAAAGCACCACTTGCAACCTTCTCATTCATTTTTGACCCATCGACAAATATTTGGAAGTGATTTTTACAGGTAATTGTATTAAGTTCTGCAAATTTTTTCTGGACAAAAGCAATGGGGGTTAAATCTTTATTCCACTTTGAGAATTCATTATTTATTATGGGACTTGACCAATTCCATGGGGGGGGGGATCGGGGGAAAGTGGGTGCAATAGTCTTTGCTGGTATGGGGAACTTCTTCTGAATATTGGCATACTCATCTGCAATGCCTTTATACATGGCTGGATTTCTTAACCAATTATGTAATGTGTGTGAGCTATTTGATTCAATTTTTGTAAGATATTTTGTCAAGAGAAACCTACGTCTCTCCCTTATTGTTGTTAATCCACTCTCCATAAGCAGAAACTTGGTGCTTGTGGGTTTCCTAAGACCGAATATGAGATGTATTATATCATTTTGTGTTGTTTCAATTTTTTGCATCTGGGTCTTTGCACATGCACCATAGACGATGAGCCCATAGTCAATATGGGGTTTTATATGTGATTTATAAAACTGGAGTAAGGTTTTCTCCTTACAGCCCCAGGGTGTGGAAAGAAGTCTTTTTAGTATATTTGTTTTTCTATAGCATTTTTTTTATTGTGTTTGAAATGTGGAGGTGGAAATTAAGTTTTTGGTCAAGCATGAGACCTAGGTAATTAATATGATTATCTTCTGGAATAGTTGTTTCATTTAGAGTTAGTTTTGCGTTAACACGGTTTCGCTTCCAGTGAAATTGGATTATTTTTGACTTGGTGGGTGCAATGGGTAAATCTGAATGTTGAGAGAATTTTTCAAACTGGAAAAGTGACTTTTGCAGATTTGACTGTGCTATCTGAAAGGTGTTGCCAGATGACCATAGCACCAGATCATCAGCATATTGTAGATTCGTGTGGGGTAGGTTCATGTCCCAGAGATATAGGGCAAATAGGAGGCAACTGAGGACTGCTCCCTGAGGTAGGCCTTTGGTTATTGTCTTTTGGGGTGAAGAGGCTGAACCAACACAAACGATGAAACTTCGCAATTCTATGAAGGATTTAATAAAAGATACTAGCTTAGGGGGTACTCCAAGGTTTGCAAGTTTGTTTAAAAGGATTTGGTGGTTCACATTGTCATATGCCCCTTCAAAATCTAGGAAAGCTGCAACTAGGACATTATTTTTTTAGAATGATTCATTTATTGCATTTGTTAGCAAAATGAAAGCATCTGTTGAGGAGTGGTGTTTCCTTAATCCAATTTGAGTGTGAGGGATCATATTATTTTTTTCAACAAACCAGAGGAGTCTGTGATAGATCATTTTCTCCATTATTTTCCCCATCACAGGAGTAATCATTATGGGCCTATAAGACTCAGGTTTATCTTTTGGTTTATTTTTCTTTAGGATTGGTAGGAGGGACGAACATTTCCATATATTGGGGAACCTAGAAGATGCCCAAGCGTGATTATAACAATTTAGCAGTTCTTGTTTGTATGAAGGTGTGAGATTCTTTATCCATGTAGGGTGTATATTGTCATAGCTGCTGCTAGTTTTGGTCCTAATATGATGTATTGCATTATTCAATTCCTGGATTGAAAATGGATTAGTTATGTACTCGGATCCTGGGCGTGGTTGGTAACTTGGGTTCATAGGAATTGTGGACAGTTTGCTTTGATTATTTGATGTTAGCTTATTAACAAAAAGAGTTGCAAATAGGTTAGCTTTTTCATTATCATTGTCATAATGGGTATTATTATGTATAAGCTCATACAGGAGTGGGTTGGGGGAAGTCTTTTTCCC
This sequence comes from Artemia sp. Kazakhstan ARC1039, assembly GCA_029168905.1. NCBI lineage: Eukaryota > Metazoa > Arthropoda > Branchiopoda > Anostraca > Artemiidae > Artemia > Artemia sp. Kazakhstan ARC1039. The sequence goes on from JAQQPU010018760.1 coordinate 8,052, forward strand.
ACAGATGTGGCTTATGACTTTATATATAATTGACTCATGTGTTTCTCTGGAGAGATTATTTGCAAAATTATTCCAGTATTTATATTTAGCATCTATTATAGTCCTTTTTAGATTAGATTCTGCTTGTAATTTTTTTAAATATGTAGTAGGTGATGGTTTTTTTATGAATTCTGTCCTAGCTGCCTTTTCTTTCCTCCATTTATTTAGGCACTCATTTGTCCACCATGCTTTAGGAATTTGTTTAGGGAATGTTTTCTTAGGTATTGTCCTGGGAATAGCATGATTAGCTGTATTTATTAGTAAAGATGTCAAGGCTTCAGCATGTGTGTCAACTGTTGTGTTAGAAATGCATGAACTTTGGGTGAAACTTGTAATTTCATCATTTAGCTTATTTTGGAACATAGACCAATTTGCTTTAGTGTTGATATATTTGGAGGTATGAGATATAGTTTCAGCCGGTTCATTTAGGGAGCAAACTATAGCAAAGTGGTCAGTACATAGACTATCAATTTTATTTATGTAAATTTTGTTCAAAAAATTTAATGACACAATTTGTAGGTCAATTGTGGAGAATCTGCCACTTTTGGAGTTGAAATATGTATTCAGATTTTGAGGGGTAGCAACAGCTAATTCATTGTTATTTGAAGTCATATGCTCAATGAATTTACCAGCTTTATTTGCTGGTTTATTCCCCCACAAAAGGCTCTGGGCATTGAAATCTCCACAAATTATGATGTTTTTTAACATATTAGAATTATTTATATAATTAAAGAAATCCTTGGCATCTGTAGTTTGGCCATTAGGGTTATAAAAGCTTATTATGTAGGTTTTTAAATTATTCAGCCAAACACTGATACCAATTACATCAACATCATTTGCAAAATCTGGAAAATTGATGCCACAAAATTTTATATTATTTTTAACTAATAAAGCTACCCCACCTCCTTTTCTCTCTGAAGATCTATCCTTTCTGAGGATAGTATATCCCAGAGACTTAATTTGTTGATTTTGTGTTAAATGAGTTTCCAGGAGGCAAGCAATATTAATGGAATTATTGTTCATAAAAGATATTAGTTCATTTAACTTATTTTCTGTGAGTGATCTTACATTCCATTGGAGTATTGATATATGTTGTGTTGTTGATTTGTTCTTCATATGACTGTGTATCAATGTTCAGCTTTGTTAAAAGTAAAGCAAGATCTTTTTTTGCTTGAAAGAGCATATCATCTGGGATGTAGATTTTTGCCAATTCTGCAATGATTTTTGTTTTCTGTAGTTGATGTATGTTCATGGCCTGAACTGCATTACAGTTTAGAATGAATAAGCATATATTTGGGGATTGCATTTTTGGTTGTGCATCCTGTTTGTCAGTTAGGGGATTGATTCCTGGAAGTGTTTCTGGTTTGTTTCTTCTTGGGAGGGGGGGGGCAGGCTGACCTCATCTCACCGGACAAGGAGTCTTGTTGGCTTGGTGATTCCTTCTGATAGGGATTTGAGCTAGGGGGCTTAAATGATGGTGTTTTATATGGGGTGCTTGATGCATTAGGGGCGTTTGACTTGGGGGTTTTGGTTGGTTTCATAACAGGCTTTATTTGGTATTGTTGGGCAGTATTTGCTTCCATTGCTGCAAAGGGTATGGGATGGCCTTCTCTGTTGATATTTGGAGTGTTAGAGCTCTTTTCTTGTGTGCAGGGCATAATGATTTATTAGTAGATTCATGTGGGCCTTCGTAATTGATACATGTAGGCTGAGTGTTGTTGCAAGTTGTCAGCTCTTTAGGATGGAAAGCTTTACAATTACTACACTCTCGGAGAATTTCATTGAATTTGTCTGTCATGTGTTCCAGTTTGTGACATTTCTGACACTGGATAGGCTTAGGTTTGTATTCCTTGTGCGGTTTGATTTGCCCAAATAGGAATAATTTTTCTGGGATATTAATTTTTTCCTTCAGTGTGAATAAGAAGGATCTACTAGTTTTTAGGCCATTAGAGTTAGGTTTGCCAAGTTGGGTAACATCCTCAACTGGGATTGTGTTTCCCTATCTGAGAGGCCTTCTTTTAACTCCTGAGTGGATATCTCTGGGGGAACATTATAAAATACTATTTTTGTTGGTGATTGTTTTGGGTTCCAATTAGATGCATTGGGGTATTCAGAAGGGATTTTAGGTTAATTATTGTATCTGCTGATTTCTGATTTTCTACAGCTATTAGCAGAGATCCATCACGGTTATAATTAAGAGAGAACATTGATTTTAGCAATTTAAAAATTGCAACTCTTATTGCAGTGATCATTTTTATTTCAAAGGGGGTAGTAGGAGTAATTTTAAGGTAAATTCCTAAGTTTTTGGAGGGAGGATCTTGGGTAGGGATAGGGGAAATACTTTTGATTGGGGAGGTTTTTTTCCTTTTTTTAGAGCTTCTAGAGAGGACCTCTTGAAACACATTATCATCATTTATGGTTACATTAGCCCCTACACTTATCATTGTCCTAATCTCCGAATTGGAGCTATCATTTGAACTTTGAGATAGTGTGCTTGACCAGCCAAGATGGGTATCTTTCACTATGACACTTTCACTGGAATTTGATTCGGGATCTGGTGGGACTTTTTTTTGGAGGACTTCTAAACATTGCCTATTGGAAAAAGCTTTAAACAAAAAAAAAAAAAAAAAACAAAGACAAGAAGGGAAAATAGAATGATATCAAACCGTCTGCACTATACTATGGGGAGGAGAAACACCACAGTATAGCCCTGCGGATGAGTTGAGCAGGATTGGTTTGGTAAAACTGCTGATTAGAAGCGATAATAATTCACAAGAAAATATATTTTAATTTTCTTATAAGGTTGCTGTTGTTGTGTGCAAGTGTTATAATTGATGATGATGTTAAAAGTAGAATAACCAAGGCTCATGGTGGTTTTTCACAGTTGAAAAAAGTTTAAAACAATAGGAAGAAATGTCTTCAAACAAAGATTAAAATATTGGAAGCTATAATGATGACAGTGATCAAATATGGTTCTGAAGTATTGGCGCTCCAAAAAACGGAGGAAGATTTGCTAGATGTTTTCCAAAGAAATCGTCTATGGATTGTTTTGGGTACTTGACTGACTGATTGTATTTCAAACGATAGGCTCTAAGAAAAGTAAAGTTTAATCTCGCTTTCTAGGACTATAATTGAGATGGTTAGGGCACGATATGCGGATAATAGATGACAGATTTCCAAAGATATTCCTTTTCAGTCAACCGTCTAGGGTTAGACAAAAAGCGAGTCGTCCGCGGTTTGGGTAGGAGGACCTCATCAGGAAATATTTAAGAGAAATGGAGACGTCCTGGGAGGACGCAAAGAGAGAGACTTAGAAGAAATTGGGATGGAAGAAGAGCTTGCGTAGCTGTGTTGGCCTCACGCATTTTGGTGCTTCGGTGAGTCGTTAGTAGTACTAATGGGAGTATTTAACTCTGGAAAAGAATAATCAGTAATTTTACTTGCAGCTGATCCTTTGCAAAATTCTGGTTAAGCACGAGAGGGGGTTGACAGTAGAAAGCATAATAACTGACACCATTTTCTGGTGCCACATTGCACTTTATTTTGGTGCTACCCTAGACAAGCTTATAGAAAAAAGGCAGAGAAATAGACTAAGCATTAGATTTCAAACACTCCATAGTGCATAGGGTTTATATTCCCTTTCAAAGATATAATGCTGTGACAAGCCTATAGATCTTACTTGCATTAACGTTTACGTTAAGACTCATTTCGTTCGGCTCCATCCAAATTATTCCGCTATGGTGGCGCTTTTTGCAACTCTATCATTTCCTATACGTTGCAATTGGCGTGGTTTATTGGTTAATAGTAAAATATAGGGTGGACCAAAGCCAACCAATGTAATTCATTCTTGTTTAGCATGTAGGTTTGACAACTACAGTATACGGAGATGTTACTGCGATGTATTGAGTCGACGGCTTTCTCATACTATTTTGAAGTGAGATTGAAAAAAGAAAGAAATAATGGCTGCGGAGTTTTGGCACCTGGTATTTTTTTCAGGTTTATCGGTAAATCTGAAAGGCTTATTTTATAGTCAGATTACCAGTTTTTTTCCCTTCAAGGATGCTTGCACAATATTGTTGACTCGGGTTAGCTGGCCATCTTTAGGATGATCTAATAACGTTACAAAAGAAAATAATTTCACACTGCTTTTCCATTTACAAACAAAAGTGAAGAGAGAAAAGACGGGTTTAAACTGAATTAAGCTTCTTTCAATGCTTTATGTAAATTAAACCCTTTTTTGTGAACAAGACACTTGTATAGCGGGATTCATTCTTTTCTAATCTGTGGATTCAACGAGTCAGAAATACGAAATTACTCAGAATTTTCAACAGAGAATTATTTAAACTTGCTTAAAAATTGGATATTTTACTTATATTTCATGTTTTAAATACGTTTTTCACTATGAAAAATTCAAAATAAATTTCAAAAATGTGCTCGGATGAATGGCTACAACTGACACTCAACTATCGACTTATATCAGGACAGTCGACATTAACTAACAAAACTTGCAGAGGGAAAAAACTTTAACAACCTATGGGCTACAATCTACACAACCAATGCAGAAATGTTATTCTCCTGTTTTCAAGAAGGAGTAGAGGTAGGAGGAGAGATGGAAATTTTAATGACATACTTTTCATTTAAATCTGACATCATTTTTGATCGGCTTCGGGATCTTTTATTTTAGAATTCTCAAAAGAATGTTTAAACAATAAAATATTATTCTTTTGCTGAATGTAAATAAAAACTGTTGTTCTGAATCAGCTTCCATTTGGCCTAAATTTAAGAATAAATGTCCACTTTGGCAACTAAAATTCCCGGAATAGCGTCTCAACGATGGTGCGATCAAAGATTTTATAGCTTTTGACCTCAGTCCTGGCTGATAGTTTTAGCATGTGTCTCTCGAGATCTAGGTCTTTTTCCGAAAACATCTTCGTGGCTTCAGAAAGGCTTTCCATAGTTTTTGTTCATTTTGGCTAGTAGACTTTCCTTGGTACAGATCAATGTCCAGTTATCCAGTCGATCTTCTTCAGGATTAGATATTGCCTATGAATAACGAGCAGGTGGACGCCTAGGAATGTTGTTTAAGTTCGAACTTGTCTTTGGCTAGTGAACCAATTTTTTTTCATAGCTATCGAATTTACCATACTTACCTTCCTAGTTCGGATCATCTATATTCTTGGACAAACAGATGCATAACAGACATTTTGCTTGCATAGTCACAGCTTTGAAAAATAAGCACTTTTCTACTCACACCTTGTTTTTCTAAGACTTCTAGAACTACTTCGGAAGGATTATACGGCCAATTTGATTCTTTTGATTGCTTATGTGGCAAACGGGTTTTAAACAACCTGTTCAGCAGCTAAAGTCCATTTAGGCTCGATGTTTTTGTGAAAAACGGCATTGATGCTTTTTCGATTCTTTTTCGAATCGAATTTGATTTTTACTCGATTTGACCTTCAACTCGACATATATAATGCCTTTCATTAATCTGTTTCTTTGTACTTGAGATCAATCATCCAACTCACATAATTTGTGAATTTTGAAAATGGCATGTGGTTCCCTTGAACGGTTATCGCTCTCTTTACCACCCACAAATCTTAATCTACTAACCATCTAACCTGTTATAATACGTGACCTCGACCTTAACGCCTGGCAAGTAACTGGTACTAGTTTCTACTGAATGAGGTTTTAGCCCAGTTTTCCCAATAGTAAAACCGGCGCATTTACCGACTGAGATTAGAGTTTTGAAAGATTTCAGGTCAGTATTTTCAGGGTTCTTCATTTAACCAAACGAAAAATTGTGGTGTCATCCATACAATCAGGGGATGCGTTATACCACTGCATTTACCGACTAAATTTAAGACTTTGATAGATGTCATGTCATTTTTCATGTTCTTTATTTAAACGAACAGAAAATAGTGGTGCCGTCCGAAAATCTCTGCAACGGTTGGTAAAACTGCTAATATTACAGATCAATATTGCAGTACAAGTCATGTCAGTATTTTCATGTTCTTTATTTAACCGAATGACGTCATGTTCTTTCATGTTCTTTTATGACTTTTGGAACCGTCCACAAAGTCACGACGGAAGCGCTGCAAAAGCGCTGCATTTACCAACCTAGATTGATGTTTCATTAAATTAATTAAAAAAAACTTTTCGAAAAATAAGTTTTTCAAAGAAAGGTAAAGGCCATTTTAAACTTAAGCTCAGCAGATACAAATACCTTTTAAAATTCAAACTCAAAACGACCAGTAATTACTATTAAAGAATAAATGAAACCCAAAACGAAAAGAAATTAAATAAACAATCATAGCAAAAACTTACAACAAGTTATAATATAAATGAATAAACAGATTTTAAAGCGAGTAATGCTTAGATTTAATATGAAAATCAAGCTTAAGACGAAAAAAACATTTTCCTATTGAAGTACAAATGAAACTTAAAACGAACAGAAATTAAATAAACAATCAATGCAAACAAACACACAATAGATATAATGTAAATTAATAAATAAATCTTAAAACGAGTGAAACTTAAATTGGGTATGACCTCCTTCTCTCACTGTAAAAGTCTAAAACTTACTGCGTCATTGGCGCTTTACTGAAAACCATTTTATGACAAATATTTTCTTTTGTACTTAATATTGAAAATAAACGTTAAAATTATAGTAACATTTTGAACTGATGAGCTTTCAGCAATTAATATCATTATACATCAAATATTCAGTTTAATTTATTAGCTCTTTTTAAAGTTGTTAAAGACGAATATAGTTTCACTACAATTAAGCGTTTGGATACTGCTTCCTTTCCTAACTGTGAATAAAACCAAAGCCTACTGTGCGTCATTGGCGCTTAACTGAAAACGGATTAAATTAGAAATATTTTCTTTTCCAGTTCTTACAGCATTGAAAATAAAAATACAATTACAGTGAAATAAATTATTGAACTGATGAATCTTTGAACAATTAATATCATTATACATCAAATATTCAATTTGATGTTGTTCATATATTCCAAGACTGTACAAGACGCATATAGCTTTCTATATGCGTCTGTATTCTAAAGTTCTATTTCTCAGGGCAGCTTGAGGAGGTATAAAACTAAATGAAACAATGCTATTTGTGTCCAGATTTTCAAAAGGGTGTATGTTGTTGAGAACTATTGAAAAATTTTCTCCAACATACAAATAGCAAGCCAAACCATGGATTTTTATAGAAGAATAAACTGGAAAGAAATAAAATATTATATTCTTTTCAATGAAAAATACTATGGCAATATAAAAAGAACAGAAATTAATTTCAAAAACTTTTTCTACAAAATGAGTTTTTATAAGAAAAGAAGAGAGCTCCATTAAACCAAAAACGAGCAGAAATAAAGTCAAGTAATCTTCCAAGCGTAAAACTGCCACAAATCACCATCAATAAATAAGAGAAACTCAAAACGAACAGAAATTACAATAAACAACCAAGTCAAATCCAAAATGAGCAGAAATTAACATGAGTAGGGCTGAAAACCCCCTTGCCTTCTCAAGAAAAATATGAATGTGGATTAGCAGTTTAATTTACATATGCTAATATTTCTTCCTTAGAGTCTTAATAATTATGATTTTTGAAATTTAAAAAAATGAAAATATTTAAAGTTTTTTTTCCTGTAAAGTGCAAATTACGTTCTGGTCTTGAAAAGGCATGGGGGCTCTCAACCCTACTCATGTGGCCCTGCTCATTTTTAGTTTAATAGAGCTCTACTTTTCTTTGAAAAACTTATTATGTGGAATTTTTTTTAATTAGTTACAAAAAAGAGGAGACGCCTCACAATTATTACTCGAAGAACAAGTAATATACTTAAGTTACCGTATTGGTTTCCCGTCTGGTAACTCGTCTAAAAGAAAAGATTCATTAATTTACTTGCCAAAAAGCCTACCACACGAAATGCATAGAAATAAAAAAAAAATCTCACCGCAAACTTTTTAT
>JAQQPU010018761.1:2931-14827 GCA_029168905.1 Artemia sp. Kazakhstan ARC1039
AAAAAAAAGAAACATCAGCTTCTTTGGAAAGGAAGCAAAAAAACTTTATAAAATTAAGGCAAAATCATCCACACAGTAGCGCCAATTATGGGAAGGAAGAAAATTGGCATTCTTTCTAGGTTTTGAAAATATCTTTTTTTTGTATTTTCATTGAAAAATAGACTACTTTGTGCAGACAGAGTTGTTTCAAAAACTTAAGAGGGGACCAGACGCATTCACTGGGAAATTGGAAGTTCTAAATCACTTTTCAAGAGTCAAAAGACAAACTGAAACTCTGAAACCTAAAAAAAAAAGGAAAATACATTTTACACATATATTGATTTTCAGAAATGGATACCAATATACACTAAAATGTAAATCGGATTTCATTTGTTCTTTTTGGTAATCTTGGTTATAACAGTATTTCTTTTTATGTTATGGGAAAAAGACTAGAAAAGCATGACTGAGAATAAAAATTGTTTTTATTTAAGTGCAAAGAAGTTTGAGGTCATTAGAAGATTTAGCTCTACCCCTGTTTGTTTTAAGTTTCATTTGTTATTTACTGTAGTTTCTGTTTATTTTGGGTTTTATGGTTTTACTGATTGCAATTTATGGTGGCTTTGCTCTTGAATTATTATTTAACTTCATTTCTGATCATCTTTGGTTTAATGTAGCTCTTTAGTTTTTTTGGAGAAACTTCTTTTGTGGAAACATATTTTTCTGCTTAATAAGCATAATTAGGTTTATATAACCAGCAAATGAGTAAAATTCGTTTTTTTCTAGTGTTACATACACTGTCAATTATATAGTACATTTTTCCGAAAGGTTGAGTAGATCTGTGCTTTATATATGCAATTGGAGCAAATAAATATGAAGCCTATAGAATCTACAAGAGGAAGAAGAGTGTTTGAGGCATGGAATGTGTCTTGGTGCCCTGTTCTCAACCCTTTCTATTCTAAGTAAATCAATCAAATTTATTATAATCTAAATGAAGTGCAATGTTCCAGAAGAGGGTGAACAAGACTCATGTAGAACGATAAAAATGTGTTAACTGAGATTTAAAAACTTGTTTATGGGGCAAAACAATGTTAAGTAGCAACTCTTTGTTATTTCTGCCATGGCTCAAATTAATATGCATATCCATATAAACACACAGTTTACATGCAGATTCATTCCTTGGAAGCACTGTATTAAAAATGTTGAAGCTACATCTCCAATAAAATGTTGAAGCTACATCTCCAATAAAATGTGACAGGGCTGTGATGAGTAAATGAACATAGAATCTTAAATCCTACCATTTACACAGCAGGTCAAGGTCACCTTGCAGAAAAGATAGTCACTAGTAGTTGTAGCTAGTGAGTGTAGTTTTGCATCATCTGCAAACATCTTGATAGTGTCATCATAGCAAAATGAAGCAGCTCATTGAAGAAAATGTAGAGTGACGTTTGATTCCTGCTGTTCTCATGGAGCGCGCCACTTAATGAGAAACTAACTGAAGATGGTAATTTCTCTCCAACTATTACTTGTTGAGCTCTCTAATGCAAAGACCAAAGATCTATTGAATTGTTCTATGTCCTCGACTATAAGGAATACATAAATGTGCCAGGAGAGCTATTGAAACCTTATCATAAGTGAATATTAATACAGTTATATGGCAATCTGGGATCATTGCTTTCCCAGCAATCTATGAGAGCCATGAGAATTTTCCTATATCTAAAATTATTTATTTATTCATTATTCAGTAATCATAATCACATAAATCAAACATAATTTTCTCCCTCTAAGAGAATAGTGAATCAGGTATTAAGCTTAGTTGAGGCAACTATGAATCAGAGGAACTAGAGCAACTATGGAATTCCCCGCGTGTTTAAGGTTTGATTTAAAAAATTATGTGGTGAATTTGACAATAATCAAGTTAAACAAGAGATTAAAATTAGAGAAATATTGAGAATATTTGAATAGTGGTTTAAATAATCGAATATATCTGAATAACGGACTCCGACTCGTGATTTTGGCACTCTTTAGAATTTGTGATTTCTGAGTTGACACATTTTGTGTTTCAAACCCCGGTTTTCACTCTGGCCTTGAAATGGCAGGATTTTGGACAGCCGATACGCTTGTTTTTTGCCCTGTCCTGAATTTTGTTCAGAAATGCCTAGAAAGGGGACGTTCCAGTTATTCCTGCTGACGCTTATGCTCTTCTAAATAAGTCTGTTACCCAATGTCTGCTTGAAGTGCTCTTTTGCTGAGTGATTTTGTGTATGGGGCATCACATCTGTGCAACTACAAGGCAACCGCGCTTACCCTAATGTTGACCCACAAAAGCGAACTTATGCTGTCATACTGAAAAATCCCCCAGTGAATTTGTCAAACCAAACCTCCGTAAAGCCAAATTAGACAGTCTTGAAGGCCGTGAAGGAATTGTGTCTCTAAGGTCTTCTCCTGCTCGAAAACGTTTGAGGAGACTGTTGACAAGAAATCGGCAGCAGAACTTGCTAAGGCTGCATGTAAACATATCCCTGACGTTACCGCTAAAGTGATAGATCGAAAGATTTTCGGTATTGTCCATGTAATCCCTGAAAATATTACAAATGATGAACTGATGTCTCTTATTCCTGGAGTGGTTGATGCCTCGAAAATTGGGACCTCGAGAACTTTCCGTCTTGAATTTCTTGATAAACTGCTCGTGATAGGTCCATGAGTCTTGGTTTCTATATTGGTTATGAACTCTACCGCGTAAAGACCTATCAGTCCCTGCCAAGAAGATTCTTCCGATGTCAATCTATTGATCACTGTGTTGACGATTGTTAGCTTCCCACTATCACTGCAAAATGTTCTCGTTGTGCTGGGTCACACAGTAGTTTGAAGGTTCAACCATGCACTGCCCCACCAAAATGTATAAACTGCAAAGGTGACCATGTTTCGTTTAGCCTGAGATGCTCAGTTCTCAAAGCAGCCCTGTCCAAGAACCAAAAATGAGCAGCCAATTATTGAAGTTTGCATCAATAAATATAAATGGTATCAAAGACAAGGATCAGCAAATAAATGAATTACTTGAAAATGATGTGGTTTTTATGTAAGAACATTTTCTAACAAAAGTAAATTTGCCTAGTCTCAAACGCTCTTCGTCTCACCATGTCTTCATGTCGACGCTGACAAAATCGGTGACGATCATCTACCCCTCACTTGTAATTTATCTGTTCCCTGTCTCTCTAATACGATTAATTGTCCAGCAGGACGCAGTGACAAGTGGCGCGAGAAATATAATCGGAACCATTGTGATCCAGTATTATTTATCTCTACACTCTGTGCGCAACTTTCCGTGATCAAAGTGTCTTACCATCTTTTCCGGTGTTCTGTTCCTAGCCCCAAAGCGAAGTTAGATCTGAATTTTTATTATACGGAAATTGTGTTCTGTTTAAAATCCGCGGCTAAAACGGCTATCCTAGTTGAGCGTGTACGCATTGGTACGAGGAAACCTTATTGGTCTATAAATGATGATGTTATTGCTGCAAAAAAAAGAGCTAGACTCTGGCTCCACATGTTGTACGCATATGAACATCCCCAAGCGGGAACAGTGTTTCGTCTAAAGCAGAAAACAAAAAAGGAATATAAACGTGCTCTGAGGAACGCTAACTGGTTGGGTTGCTCCCACAGATCAAAAATCATGGAGCAGAGTTATTAAGAGGAATGATAGTGAGCCTAAAGCGCAGTCTTCACTTGATACTAGTGACTTCGTGTCGCATTATAGAAATGTTTTTTCAAGATGTGACGAATCCTTGCATCAGTTGTATTATAATTTATTGAGTGCAATTTTTTCGCATAATTCATTGTCACAGGAAAATGTAGTGTCGGTCAATTTAAATGATGTACAAGAGGCTATTAAACAGCTAAAACAGTGATGGAATTTGCTCAAAATTCCTTGCGTTAGAGTGCTCAGCTCTGATATCATAGGCAGCGCGCTAGCGCTGCCTAAGTAAAGAACGATGTGGGCACAATGTGTTTTTTTTTCTCCATACCCGGGCACTTCGTATCTAAGGAGTTGTCGTAGAAACTTCGAAAAGGGCTCATTCGATTGGGAATTGGAGTGGCTAGTGCCCTTTTTAATAGTCGAAAATGATTGGAGGGCAACTAGCCCCCCACGCCCATATTTCCCGAAACACATCCAATCAAAATTTTGAGATAGCCATTTTGTTCAGCGTAGTTGATTTCCAGATAGAAAATATGTTTTAGAGGAATACACTCCCCCACAAACCTCGGGGCAAGGGTTTTAAGTTATGCCCTGAGGGCATATAAGATCAATGTTTACACAATGTACAGTTTATTGTTTTTTTTCTTTAAAGCAGGGCACTTCATATAGAAGGGGTCGTCGTAGAGACTTCAAAAGGGGTTCATTCGATTGGAAATTGAGAGTTCTAGTGCCCTTTTAATAGTCGAAAGTGATTGGAAGGCAACTAGCCCCCCCCTTCAAGCCAATCATTCCCCCAAAAACATCCAATCGAAATTTTGAGATAGCCATTTTGTTCAGCGTAGTTGACTTCTAGATAGGAAATGTGTTTTTGAGGAGGACACTCCTCCACAACCCTCAGGGCAAGGGTTTTAAGTTATGCCCTGGGGGCATATAAGGTTTTTATAGAAGGCGTTGTCGTAGAAATTTCAAAACAGGCTCATTCGATTGGAAATTCAAAGGGCTAGCACCCTTTTTAATAGTCGAAAGTGATTGGAGGGCAACTAGTCCCCCCGCCCACGCCCATCATTTCCCCAAACACATCCAATCAAAATTGTGAGATAGCCATTTTGTTAGGCGTAGTTTATTTCCAGATAGAAAATATGTTTTTGAGGAGGACACTCCCCCACAACCCTCAGGGCAAGGGTTTTAAGTTATGCCCTGGGGGCATATAAGGTTTTTATTGAAGGCGTTGTCGTAGAAACTTCAAAACAGGCTCATTCGATTCGAAATTCAAAGGACTAGTGCCCTTTTTAATAGTGGAAAGTGATTGGAGGGCAACTAGCCCCCCCGCGCCCCTCGTTCCCCCAAACACATCCTATCAAAAATTTTGAGATAGCCATTTTGTTCAGTGTAGTTTATTTCAAGAGAGAAAATGTTTTTTTGAGGAGGAGACTCCCCCACAAGCCATAGAGCAAGGGTTTTAAGTTATGCCCTGGGGGCATATAAGGTTTTTACAGAAGGCGTTGTCGTAAATCTTCAAAACAGGCTCTTTCGATTGGAAATTCAAAGGGCTAGTGCCCTTTTTAATAGTCGAAAGTGATAGGAGGGCAACTAGCCTCTCCCCCCCACGCCCATCATTCCCCCAAACACAAATTTTAGATCCCCCAATCAAAATTTTGAGATAGGCATTTTGTCAGCGTAGCTGATTTCCAGATAGAATATATCTTTTTGAGGAGGACACTCCCCGACAACCCTCGGGGCAAGGGTTTTAAGTTATGCCTTGGGGTCATATAAGCCATGGGTGTAAAACAGGGGTGCCTATTGTCCCCTATTTTGTTTAACTACTGTATAGACTGGATTCTAGAGAGTGCACTCTCGAGTTTTGATGGTGTTGTTATGGGATTGAGCATTAACGTGTCTGACCTGGACTACGCGGACGACATCGACGCTCTTGTTGCTGATCCAGCAGCTGCCCAGACAATGTTAAATGATATAGCACATTTGTTTCAGCTACTGGGTACGAAAATCAACACAGCCAAAACTAAAGTCATTGACCTAAACATGCAGTCGCATTATCAGCTTGTGCTTTACGGACAAGAATTGGAAAAAGTCGACAGCTTCACCTATCTTGACTCAGTAATAGACTCTCGTGGAGGCTGTGACCTTGACATACAGAACAGGACCAACAAAGCCCAAGCCATCTTCTCACAACTCCGCCGCCATCTGTGGATCCGGCGGGAGATCAGCATGAAGACAAAACTTTCTGTTTATAAATCGGCTGTTAGATCTGTTCTCTTCTATGCAGTCGAAACTTGGCCACTGAAGGCGCTTCATCTCCATGATTTGGAAGTCTTTGACCACCGCTGTCTACGAAAAATCCTGAGGATTCGATACTCCGATATAATCTCAAATGTTGATGTGCGCCACCGCTGCTGTGACATCGAACCCGCCGCCATGATTGTCAAACAGAGAAGACTGTGTTGGCTTGGTCATGTCCTTAGAAGACCCAATGACCGCATCATAAAGCAAGTGCTTTTAGCTGTCCCATTGCCAGACTGGCGCAGGTGACCTGGCGGTCAATTTAAGAATTGGTGGACAACTGCCAAAAACGACCTCGACCCTATTGGTGGATTTCGAAAGTTAGGCAGAAAGTGGGAGAACTGCTGGCTCCGGTTTGCTGAAGACCTGGCACAAGATCGCGACAAATGGGAGTCAATCATACGTAGTCTTCTAGATGCCGGGTGAGGCGTCCGCGTCTGGTCCCGCAACAAGTACAAGTAGTAGTCATATAAGGTTATTATAGAAGGCGCTGTCGTAGAAACTTCAAAACAGGCTCATTCGATTGGAAATTCAAAGCGCTAGTACCCTTTTTATTATTCGAAAATGACTGGAGAGCAACTAGACCCCCCCCCCCCCCGACGCCCATGATTAACCCAAACACATCCAATCAAAATTGTGAGATAGCCATTTTGTTCAGCATAGTTGATTTCCAGTTAGAAAATGTGTTTTTGAGGAGGACACTCCCCCACTACCCTCAGGTGCAAAGGTTTTAAGTTATGCCCTGGGGGCATATAAGGTTTTTATAGAAGTTGTTGTCGTAGAAACTTCAAAACAGGCTCATTCGATTTGGAATTCAAAGGGCTAGTGCCCTTTTTAATAGTTGAAAGTGATTGGAGGGTAACTAGCCCCCCACGCCCATCATTCCCCCAAATACATCCAATCAGAATTTTGAGATAGCCATTTTGTTCAGCGTAGGGAAGTTGATTTCCAGATAGAAAATATATTTTTTAGGAGGACACTCCCCCACAACCCTCAGGGCAAGGGTTTTAAGTTATGCCTTGGAGGCATATAAGGTTTTTATAAGAAGGTGTTGTCGTAGAAACTTCAAAACAGGCTCATTCGATTGGAAATTCAAAGGGCTAGTTCCCTTCCTAATAGTCGAAAGTGATTGGAGGGGAACTAGCCCCTCCCCCACGCCCATCATTCCCCCAAACACATCCAATCCAAATTTCGAGATAGCCATTTTGTTCAGCGTAGTTGATTTCCAGATAAAAAATACGTTTTTTAGGAGGACACTCCCCAACAACCCTCAGGGCAAGGGTTTTAAATTATGTCCTGGGATATATAAAGTTTTTATAGAAGGCGTTGTCAAAGAAACTTCAAAAGGGGCTCATTTGATTGGAAATTCAAAGGGCTAGTGCCCTTTTTAATAGTCGAAAGTGATTGGAGGGCAACTAGCCCCCTCGCCACGTCCATCATTCACCCAAACACATCCAATCAAAATTTTGAGATAGCCATTTTGTTTAGCGTAGGCTAGATGATTTCTTGATAGAAAATATGTTTTGAGAAGGACACTCCCCGAAAAACCTCAGGGCAAGGGTCTTAAGTTATATTATGTGTCCTTTTTAATAGTCGAAAGTGATTGGAGGGCAACTAGCCCCCCTCACGCCCATCCTTCTCCAAACACATCCAATAAAAATTTTGATATAGCCATTTTGTTCAGCGTAGTCGATTTCCAGGTAGAAAATATGTTTTTGAGGAGGACACTCCCCCACAACCCTCAGTGCAAGGGTTTTAAGTTATGCCCTGGGGGCATATAAGGTTTCATAGAAGGCGTTGTCGTAGAAACTTCAGAAAAGGGCTCATTTGATTTGAAATTCAAAGGGCTAGTGCCCTTTTTAATAGTCGAAAGTGATTTGTAATATTTTTTGTTGTTGTTGTTATTTAGCCCAGGGCGTATCGTATCGAAGGAGTTGTCGTGGGAACTTCGAAAGGGGCTCATTCGATTGGAAATAGAAAGGGCTGATGCCCTTTTTAATAGTCGAAAGTGGTTGGAGGGCAACTAATCCCCCTTCCACTCCCGCCCTCCCATTTGCCCATTATGTTTAAAAACTAAATGTTGCCTTAAGATTAAATCAAAATGTATTGTGATAATGCTAATTCCCGATAAGGCATCTCAGCAGTATCCCAAGAACGACTGAGGGTATTATGTTCAAACTTTCGAGGCTACTTCTGCTCTTAAAATTTAAGCAAATCAAAATAGTGTAAGTGTATCCAAGCGATCAAAGAAAGAAAACAGATTTTTTTTGCGAATGGTATTAAGTTTACCATTTCAGGTCAACTAGAGGAGGTATGAAACTAAGTTAAACAGTACTATTTGTGTCCAGATTTTTAAACGGGTGCATGTTGTTAAAAATTGCTGAAAATTTTTCTCCAGCATACAAATAGCAGGCCAAACTATAAAGTCTTAAAAAACGAAAAGATTTAAAGTGTTATTTTCTTTTTCCCTTAAAAGACTATGTCAATATAAAACGAACAGAAATTAATTAAAAAAAGTTTTTCCACAAAATAAGTTTTTCAAAGAAAAGTAAAGAACTCCATTAAACAACAAAAAAAGCAAAAATAAAATCAAATAATCTACCAAGCTCGAATCTACCACAAATCAGCATCGATAAATATATGAAACCCAAAACGAACAGAAATTACAATAAATAACCGAGTCAAACTCAAAACGAGCAGAAATTAACATAAGTTGGGCACTAAACCCCTATGCCTTCCCAAGGCCAGAACAAAATTTACACTTTAAAATTTTTTAATATTCTCTATCAAGGACTGGTGTCAATTTGTCAGTTGTAAAGTTACTAGGGTTGCAAATGCAATGTAAAATTGATCTTCTCTTGCAAATGCTCGTCTTAAATGGAATAAGGATGTTTGAAATCTGATTTGTGTCCGATGGGGAGTGCGACAGGAAGTGGTGCTTTCACCTTATATTTTTAAATGGGTTTTAGGAGGTTGTCTTCGTAGTCTTTCGCCAAGTTATTTTTATAAAGATTTAGGTATTAGTCATATTGTTTATGCATATGATGTCCTTCGAGTCAGTCGTACACGCCAAGGTCTGATCAATAATCTTAAAATGCTGTCTTCGGCATTGAGTAAGGCAGGTCTGTCTATTAATAACTCTAAGTGTGAATTTATGTGTAATGATAATAAGTCAGTCACTCTCTTTATTATCATTCTTTGTGTCTTCATTCTAAAGACTGTATTAAGTGGTTAGGTATTTCTTTTGCTCGCTCCCTAGCTTCAACCTGCTCACTTATTATAAATGAATGTATACAAAATATCAAAAGTGTCTACGGTAAAATATCTCCGAATCGCGGACGGTTTAACCGGAGGGCACTTGGTCGCCTATATAGTGCATATTGTGCCTCTGCTATTTATTACCTTCATGATTTCAATCTTATCCTCCGTAATAAGGATAGGAAGAAGTTGCGGACTAATTATTGTAAATTTGCAAAATTTTTGATGTACCTCCGAAGGCGCATAAATAATTTGCCAGTTAATGATGCCCCGTCTACCCTGTTTGTCCTTTTTGGGAGGATGTATGAGCAAACAGCTTGCTGCATTGGTCCTTATGATCAACTAGTCTATTTCTTTAATTTAAGTGATCGTCCACCTATTTTGGATATCGGTTAATGTGATGTTAATGCGCTTTTATATATATTATGAATTTTTCAGCGTATCTTTTCTTTTTGTGTCTTACTCCACTGTTTTTTCTCTTGAGTGGGTAATAAATGTTTGATTGATTGATTGATAGTTTTACCATACACTTAAAACATAGTTTGCTTTATTTAAAAAAGTTCATTTTTAGGATTCAGCAAGCATATTGGATACACTTGAGAGTCCTCCTGAAAATGATGGAAAGAGAAAAGAGTCTGCGAAGAAGTATCCCAGAAGAAAATCAAAGGTGATTTTCCTGCCCAAAGACAACTGTGATGTAGACAATAAGCTGACTTCAGATGATTCTGAACCTGAAGAAACAGCTGCTAAAAGAGTTAAACCAGGATCATTAAAGAATGCAAGAGATAAAACTATTCCAAGGCCTTTTGAGATATATGTTTCAGAGCCTACATCAAAGACAAGATACACAGCTGAGTGTATTACCTGTGAAAAATATATGTTTGATAGTACACAAATTGTTATGCATATTAAGGATGAGCATATACAAGCACAAGGCAGTTTTCAGTGTCGTATTTGTATGGAAAAATTTGGCTTTCTTTTCGCATGCCAAAATCATTTGGTTATGCATCTTGAATCTCACTTCCCTTAATTGTTTTAGTTTCATCATCTGTCATGAAACATGTGGATGATGAACGTCTCTCCCAGGATATTCTGATTGTTTTTAATGACTAATAAATTTTGTATTGACTAATGACTAATTGACTATGACTAATGAATTTTGTATTTTGAATAATGCCATTTTTATGATAAGTGTGAGATTGTGCCTTATTAAGTGAATCTGATGAACAGTAGCATTTTCTGCTTTTGCTGTGATAAATACAATGATTGTTCATCGTGGATGCCAGTGCAGGGTGGATCATCTCCCAAACTGTAGAAAAGAAGTTAAAAAATAGGGATGAAATCACATCTTAAAATAACCTAAGTCTTACTTTGGGAGCCAGGCTTTGGGATAGGATTGTTGTAGGAGTGTAGCCAAGATTACATTTCAGGGAGAGGGGTCTAATCCTGGGAAACAAATAAATGGCTACTAAGCTATGTGTTTAAATTAATTTAAACTGTGTATTGCAGTTTGAAGAGGGTTGGTTCACAATGCCCCAATCCAGGGATATTGTGTTTATATTTGTTATAATATTAACATCTGTATATTTTTTGTTACATGGAATGGATATTACTGCCATTGGGTCCATTTTATTGTTCATGTGTTTATTGTTTATATAATTTTCGAAGTTGGTTATTTTACAAGTATTTTTTTTTAACGAAATTTTCATAGTTTTGTTCAAGAAGAGTTGTATTGTGTCTACTGACCCAAAAAATGGGTTTCTGTCTTATCTATTTTATATGTATTGTTAAATAAACAGTATCTGCATAAGAAAGGAAGAAATTGTATAAAAGTGATTGCAAAAGTCCAAAGAGCTTTTCTTCTCTTAGTCTGTTTTATTTGTAAGAGTTAGCATGGCCTATGACAAATAGCTATGAACCTGCTATTTATTATTGTTATTATTTTTTTTGTAAAATCACTCCATATAGAAGAGTTGGTGGTTGAAACGTTGGAGGAGGCTAATTTGACTGGAAATTGAAAAATCTAGTACTCTTTATTAATAGTAAAAAGTGACAAGAGTGCAGCCAACCCCCCTCTGTTTCCCTTTTTTGCCCCCCACTCTGTAACCCCCAAAGCCATCCAATCATACTTTTGAGACAGCCACTTTTCAAAACAATCAATTCTAAAATCAATTTTTTTTCCCTTAATGGAAGCTTATGAAAATATTTTCTTGTGCTAAGAGCACCCCAAGGAAGAAGTTTTTTTTGGTTTACCCAACAAAGGTCCAAAATATATTTTTCCCTACCTGCTTCTCTTGGAAGGTGGGTCCTAGAAATTTGAAGAGGGTCTCATTTGATTATAAATTGAATGGTCTAATGCCCTTTTAAGTGCTAGTGGGGAAACGTGCTACTGATGATTTGAGGGATAATAGCTACCTTCCCGTGCCTTTTTTTGCTGCCAGACCCCTTTTAAGAGTTTTAGACTCAAACTTTGGGTTAATCATTCTGTTCAGGAATAATGAAAAGTCTAATAAGTTTATTCCAGAGCCAACATTACCTCAACAGCCCCAGAAGAAATGGTCCCAAGTTATATAAATAAGCTGAATTTCAACGATAGTTGGGTTTGGTTGAAAAAAAAAGTCCTTGGGACTGTTTGCTTGCCCAGTGTTTGCAAGAACATAACGTAAAAAT
>JAQQPU010018762.1:1067-17174 GCA_029168905.1 Artemia sp. Kazakhstan ARC1039
ATTTTCTTGCGAAAACACACAAAATCAGAAAAAATATTCAATGTTCCATAAATGTTGAGAAACTGCTTGTAAGTATAGCCGCGACATCAGAATTAGACAAAGCCCGCTTATAGCAAGAGCCTGTGAAATTTGACTCCCAAAACTGTCACTCTCTTTGTAACACGCAAGCTTTTCATTCAAACCGGAAAAGTACAGCATGTTTGGAAAAAGCTTGTTTCTGAATGATAAAGAACTTTTTTTCAAAACAATTAAAACTTGTAAACATAGCTGTGGAGGAGAGATTTTATTTACATAATAGAAAAAAGCGTGCTTTGCCGTTTCTATCGAATATACTCATTATGTTCTTAAGATTTTGTATTGTTGGAGGGGAGGGGGCTAAGTCCCCCTGAAATTTGAATTTACTAGTAAAACGTTTTTTTTATTTTATTTTTTTTGGGGAAATAAAAGAATGAAAAGTGTACTCACATTGAAAATTGACGAATCCATTGTTTTCAAAGTTAATAATATTTAGTGTACTATAAACAATGTGTTGAAACATAATAAAAATTGGAATGCAGTGTATGAACATTTTATAGGGTTTTTGCTTGAGTACACTATACCTTGCCAAGTTTTTTAAAAAACCAACTAATCAAGATACCATATGGACTAACCGCCGCTCTCTCTAACCGATTGACCCCAAAAAATGAGTGTCACATTAGAAAACCCGTCTGGTAGGGCAAGTACCGTTCATAGTAATAGGTGACTGACCCGTGGTAAGCCAATGTACCGGTTAGACTACACTGTATATTCATGCCTCGGGCGAGAGGTAAGACAAATTACGCAATCACTGCTCGGACCTTTAACACTATTACTACTCTAGTGCCCCTTTTAATAGTCGAAATTGATCAGAGGGCAACCAGCCCCCCTCTTACGACAACCACTTCCCCAAACAATTCCAATCAAAATTTTTAGATAGCCATTTTGTTCAGCGTTGTTAGAAGGACCAGAAATTATGTTTTTGAGAATGACAACTGCCCACAACCTTCGGGGCAAGGGCTTTAAGTTATGCAAGTTGGGGCATATAAATTTAAGTGGGGCATATAAATTTTGCATAGAAAGGGTGGTCATACAAACTTCGAAGGGGTCTCATTGGATTGGCCATCAGAAGTTCTAGTACCCTACATAAGATTAAAAGTGATCGAAGGTCGGATACCCCCCTCCCCCACATACACCTCGTATTCTCCTGAAATGAATCTGATAGAAGTTGAAATGGCCATATGTTGTCGTAGAAACTTCTAAAAAGGCTAATTTGACTGGAAATTGGAAAGACTACTGACCATTCAAATAGTCGAAAGTGATTGGAGGACAACTAACCCCCTCCCATCCCCACCATTTCCCCGGAAAAATCCAATCAAAATTTGTTTATATCCATTCTTTTCAACGTAGTTGAAAGTTCTGGAAATTAGGTCTTTGAGGGTGACAACCCCCACTGCCCTCATGGCAAGGGTTGTAAGTTATGTCCTGGGGTTAAATTAGGTCTATACAGAAAGGGTAATCATATAAACTTCGGAGGGAGCATATTGGATTGCTAATCGGAAGATATAGTGCCCTTTTAGAGATTCAGAGTGATGGGAGGATGGATACCCCTCTACACCGCGGATTCTATTTTTTTTATTCTACTTCTATTTCAGGGAAACTAGAGGAGGTATGAAACTAAGTTAAACACTACTATTTGTGTCCAGATTTTTAAAAGGGTGTTAAAAATTGCTGAAAAAAATACTCCAGCATACAAATAGCAGGCCAAACTATAAGGTCTGAAAAAAACGAAAAGATTTAAACTATTATTTTCTTTTTCCCTGAAAAGACTATGTCAACAAAAAACGAACAGAAATTAATTAAAAAAAACTTTTTCCACAAAATAAGTTTTTCAAAGAAAATTAAAGAACTCCATTAAACCAAAAATGAGCCTAAATAAAATAAAATAATCTACTAAGCGTAAGACTACCACAAGTCAGCAACGATAAATAAATGAAACCCAAAACGAACAGAAATTACGATAAATAACCAAGTCAAACTGAAAACGAGCAGAGATCAACATGAATAGGACTCAAAACCCCTATGCCTTCCCAAGGCCAGAAAATAATTTGCACTTTACTGAAAAAATATAAATGTTTTTACTTTTATAACTTTAATAAATCAAATATTATTAGCATTTTGATCAATGAATGTTAACATATGTACTGTAAACTGACAGTGCGCATTCATTTGTATTTTTTTCAGTAAAGTGCAAATTATGATCTGGCTTTGGGAAGACATAGGGGCTTTGAGCCCTACTCATGTTAATTTCTGCACGTTTTGAGTTTGACTGGGTTATTTATTTTAATTTATGTTCGTTTTGGGTTTCATTTATCTATCAATGTTGACTTATGGTAGTTTTACGCTTGATAGATTATTTGATTTTATTTTTGCTTTTTTTTTTGTTTAATGGAGTTCCTTACTTTTCTTTGAAAATTTATTTAATGAAAAAAGTATTTTTTAATTAATAACATAAAAGATTAGGCTCGCGTGCTTTAAACGCACAAAAGGTGGCGAATTGGGAGGGGGTATCATGAAACCACAAAGACATTTCCCAGAAGAAGGGGGAAAACGCTATCAGCAGGTAACAAAATTGAATGGGGAAGACTCGTGATTTTTCTGTTTATGAGCAATTTTGATTCTTATGATTACTTATACAAAAAGTGGAAAAGTGGGAAAGAGGCAGTGTCTTGATCGCCACTAGGAGATTTTTCAGGAGGGGGGGGGGATAAAATGCTAACAGGATTTTTTTTACCAAAATCTAAATGAGAATATTCCACATTTTCCTGTTATAATAATTTTTTAATTTCTTCTTGTTTCTCGATTGCCAATAACCCCTTGCTTCCCTTCCCTGCTGGTGTCTATGGGAGACATCTAAGAAAATAGATTTGTCAGAATAATTCGCCTTAAAACCAGGAAATGATAAGCTTATTCTTCAAAAATACTTGTGTATATTTGGAATTATAACTTCATAAATTTTAAAAAGTTCATAAATATAAAAGCTTTGATAAATACTTGAACACTTTTTCAGAATGTTTATCATTCTCGGAAGATTGCTATAGGAATCTAAAATTTAATGTAAGAAACTGTGTTTGATAGAGAGAATAGTAGCATTCAGATCGTAGTAACAAAGTGTAAGTGAAAAGTGACCCATGTCAAAAGAAACCCGAAAGTATAAAAAGAGAAGTTTCGATCAAAATGTATGCAGCAACAAAATCTATTATTTACACAAATTCTAAACATTTAAAATTCGTTAACTTTAAAGTTACTCATAAATATTTATTAGAAAATGAAGATTTGTATAATTTAGAATAGGAATTGAACTACCCCCAAAAATACGCAGTTATCGTAGAAATTATACAATGAAATCCAACTAGTAAATAAAAACCCAGGGCTAGCATAAAAATAAGAAATCCTCACTTTTAATACTTCTCTTCCAGAGAAGGATGGTCATGCATAACGTAGTCTGTACTCTGTTGTCACGAATTTTTAAAAGAGAGTACATTTTAATGAACTTTTAAAAGATCTAGTAACCTTTTAAAGCAACAAAAGATATTACTCCTCAAGAAATTCCAGGATTTAACCCGTAAAACAACAATTTGGCTCGTATATGGCTAAAGTGTTATCGAAAAAAGATTCTGAGAACTATTGAAAGTGTATTTATATAGCCTCTTCGCCTTAAAGGTAATTTTTGAGTCCGGTATGTCATTCGGCTCTAAAGATTCGTACAGTTCATAAGAAATGAACCGATATTAAAGACCAGTTACCAATAAAGTTAATGGCTAGAGGATATCGCATTGTTCCACATCATATATTAGGATCTTCGCCGATTGATTCTCTCGTAGAGGCTGGAGGAAAGGGGGATGCCAAAAGCCAAAATAAAGTTTTTAGGCTCATATTTTCAAACTTTAAACCCTGTATGGTGACGAACAGTAATTAGGAGTAACCTTTGATTATTAGGAGTAACCTTTGTCAATTTATGCCACAACTCTAAAAAACAGAAGCCTGATGCCAATATATCATAGGCAGCGCAATAGCACTGCCAAGTAAAGAACGATGTTGGCACAATGTATTTGTTTTTTCTTGGTATTTGACCAGGGCACTTCGTATCGAAGTAGTTATCGTAGAAACTTCAAAAAGGGCTCATTCGATTGAAAATTGGAGTGGCTAGTGCCCTTTTTAATAGTCGAAAGTGATTAGAGGGCACCTAGCCCCCTTCCCCCCCCACGCCCATCATTATCCCAAACACATTCAATCAAAATTTTCTAGATAGCCATTTTGTTCAGCGTAGTTGATTTCTAGATAGAAAATATGTTTTGAGGAGGTCACTCCCCCACAACCCTCAGGGCAAGGGTTTTAAGTTATGCCCTGGGGGCATATAAGAACGATGTTGGCATAATGTATTATTTTTTCTTTCACACCAGGGCACCAGGTATCGAAGAAGTTGTCGTAGAAACTTCGAAAAGGGTTCATTCAATTGGAAATCGGAGTGGCTTTTGCCCTTTTTAATAGTCGAAAGTAAATGAAAGGCAACTAAAACCCCTTCCATGGCCACACTTTCCCGAAATACATCCAATCAACATTTTGAGAGAGCCATTTTGTTCAGCGTAGTTGATTTCCAGATAGAAATTACGTTTTTGAGGAGGACACTCCCCCACAGCCCTCAGGGCAATGGTTGTAAGTTATGCCCTGGGGGCATATAAGGTTTTTTTTATAGAAGGCGTTGTCGTAGAAATTTCAAAAAGGCTCATTCGATTGGGAATTCAAAGGGCTAGTGCCCTTTTTAATAGTCGAAAGGGATTGGAAGGCAACTATCCCCCCTCTCACATCCACCTTTTCCCCAAACATGTGCAATCAAAATTTTAAGATAGTCATTTTGTTCAACGTAGTTGAAAGTTCTTGAAATTAGGTCTTTGAGGATGACACCCCCCCTCACAACCCTCAGGGCAAGGGTTGTAAGTTATGCCCTGGGGGCATATAAGGTTTTTATAGAACGCGTTGTCGTAGAAACTTTAAAAAGGGCTCATTCGATTGGAAATTGAACTGCCTAGTGGCCTTTTTAATAGTCGAAAGTGATTGGAAGGTAACTAACACCCCTTTCACGCCCACCATTTCCCCAAACTCATCCAATCAAAATTTTGAGATAGCACTTTTGTTCTGCGTAGTTTAAAGTTCAGGAAATTATACCTTTGAGCAGGACACTCCCCCCACAGTCTTCAGGGCAAGGGTTATAAGTTATTCCCTTGGGGCATATAAGTTTTTATTGAAATCTTTGTCGTAGAAACTTGAAGAAGGGCTCATTCGATTGGAAATTCAAAGGTCTAGTGCCTCTTTTAATAGTCGAAAGTGATTTGAGGGTAACTAGCCCCCCTCTCACGCCCACCTTTTCCCCAAACACATCCAATCAAAATTTTTAGATAGCAATTTTGTTCAGCGTAGTTGATTTCCAGATGGAAATTATGCTTTTGAGGATTACACTCCCCAACAGCCCTCAGGGCAAGGGTTGTAAGTTATTCCCTGGGGGCATATAAGGTTTTATAGAAGGCGTTGTCGTAGAAACTTCAAAAAAGGCTCATTTGATTTGAAATTCAAAGGGCTAGTGCCCTTTTTCATAGTCAAAAGTGATTTGAGGGCAACTAACCCCCCTCTCACGCCCTCCTTTTCCCCAAACACATCCAATCAAATTTTTTGACAGTAATTTTATTCAAAGTAGTTGAAAGTCTTGGAAATTAAGTCTTTAAGGATGACAACCCCTCCACCCCCACACCCCTCAGGGCAAGGGTCTTAAGTTATGCCCTGGGGCATATAATGATTTTATAGAAAGCGATGTTGTAGAAACTTTAAAAGGGTTTATTCAATTGAAAATTGAAAGGGCTAGTGCCTTTTTTAATAGTTGAAAATGATTGGAGAGTGACTAATGCCCCTCTCACGCCAATTATTTTCCCAAATACATCCAATCAAAATTTGAGATATCTATTTCGTTCAACGTAGTTGAAAGCCTGAAAATTAGATCTTTTAGCATGATAACCCCCTCAGAACCCTCATTGCAAGGGTTGTAAGTTATGCCCTTGGGGCATATAAGGTTTATATAGAAAGCTTTTGTAGAAATTTCAAAAAGGACTCATTTGATTGGAAATTGAAATTGCCCTTTTTAATAGTCGAAAGTGAGTAGAGAGTAATGAACCCCCCTCTCACGCCCACCATTTCCCCAAACACATCCAATAAAAATTTTCAGATTGCCCTTTTGTTCAACGTTGCAGAAAGTTCTGGAAATTAGGTCTTTGAGGAAGACAACACCCACCCCCCAGCCCTCAGGGCAAGGGTCGTACGTTATGCCCTGGGGGCATATAAGTTTTTATTGAAACCGTTGTCGTAGAAACTTCAAAAGGGCTCATTTGGTTGGAAATTGAAAGGGCTAGTGCCGTTTTTAATAATTGAAAGTGATTAGAGAGCGACTAACCCCCCTCTCACGCCCACCATTTTCCCAGACACATCCAATCAAAATTTTGAGATTTGAGCCATTTTGTTTAACGTAGTTGAAAGTTCTGGAAATTTGGTCTTAGAGGATGACAACCACCCTCACAGCCCTTAGGGTAAGGGTTGTAATTTATGCCCTGGGGGCATAAAAGGTGTTTATAGAAAGTGTTGTCGTAGAAACTCAAAAAGGGCTCAATTGGATTGGAAATCGAAATGCCTAGTGCCCTTTTTAATAGTCGAAAGTGATTGGAAAGCTTGACATTTTATAATAAAGATCGATTTTGTTGTTGTTTTTGTTTAGACCAGGGCACTTTGAATCGAAGGAGTTGTCGTAGAAACTTCGAAAAGGGGTCATTCGATTGAAAATAGAAAGGACTGATGCCCTTTTTAATAGTCGAAATTGATTGGAGGGAAACTAATCCCCATCCCACGCCCACCCTCCTATTTCCCTTTATGTTTAAAAACTAAATGTTGCCATAAGATCAAATGAAAATGCACTGTGTTAATGCTAATTCCCAATAAGGTATCTCAGAAGCATCCCAAGAACGACTGAGGGTATTATGTTCAAAATTTCGGGGATACTTCTGCTCTTAAAATTTAACCAAATTAAAATAGCGTAACTGTATCCAAGCTATCAAAGAAAGTAAACAGATTTTTTTTGCGAATGGTATCAAGTTTTACATTTCAGGTAAACTAGAGGAGGTATGAAACTAAATTAAACACTACTATTTGTGTCCAGGTTTTTAAAAGGGTGTATGCTGTTAAAAATTGCTGAAATTTTTTCTCCAGGATACAAAAAGCAGGCCAAACTATAAATTGAAAAAAAAACTAAAAGATTTAAAGTATTATTTTCTCTTTCCCTGAAAAGACTATGTCAATATAAAACGAACAGATATTAATTAAAAAAACTTTTTCCACAAAATAAGGTTTTCAAAGAAAAGTAAAGAACTCCATTAAACAAAAATGAGCAAAAATAAAATCATATAATCTACCAAGCGTGAAGCTACCACAAATCAGCATCGATAAATAAATGAAACCCAAGACAAATAGAAATTACAATAAATAACCGAGTCAAAATCAAAACGAGCAGAAATTAACATAAGTTGGGCTCAAAACCCCTTTGCCTTCCCAAGGTCAGATCATAATTTGCACTTTACTGAAAAAAATACAAAGGAATGTTCATTGTCAGTTTAAAATACATATACTGATATTTAGTAATCAAAATGTTAACATTATTTGATTTATTGAAATTATAAAAGTAAAAACATTTATAGTTTTTTCAGTAAAGTGCAAATTATGTTCTGGCCTTGGGAAGGCATAGGGGTTTTGGGCCCAACTTATGTTAATTTCTGCTCGTTTTGAGTTTGACTCGGTTATTTGTTGTAATTTCTGTTCCTTTTGGGTTTCATTTATTTATCGATGCTGATTTGTGGTAGTTTCACGCTTGGTAGCTTATTTGATTTTTGCTCTTTTTTAGTTTAATGTAGTTCTTTACTTTTCTTTGAAAAACTTATTTCGTGGAAAAAGTTTTTTTTAATTAATAGCCTACATAAAAAGGATTTGCTTAATGCTCCTTAAATCTCGATGAAAATTACTCTATCAAATTTAATATTTCGAAGGCCCTCACTGGAGTTCAATCCCTACACATAAAATACAAAACGTCGCTTCGTCTCAGGAAAAGATCATTTTGGATCCGAGTAAACGTACTTGGTTGTTGTATATTGCTTGTCTCCTGCAACCGTATTGGCCATTGTCGGAATCTATGGTCATTGAAAAGTCGCTTTAGAATATTGAAAGAGGGAACATTCAAAAGAAAGTTTAAGTTAAAGTATCCTTCTTAAGTAACCATAGTGATTGAAACTGCAGAAAAGTGCCTATTTCCGCTAAGAGATGAACAACAAAGGTTCTGACCAAATTGATCGTTTTGTGACTTAATCTTCAGATTGTGTGTATCAAATAAAGTGAGTTACAGCTAAAAAATAATCTTGGTTATTAATATGCTTATGAAAGCTTTTGATTCAGTTAATCTTTGAGCGATGTAGAAGATTCTGTGGTATTGTGGAATCCTAACGAAAATTTTAAAGCCTTGTGCAGATGTATCATGAGCAGTCTTGGGAAGTACAGACCGAAGATGGACTGAAGGGTTGGTTAGCTTTTGCGTCTGGTGCCATGAAAGTTTGTTTTCTGTTCTCAATCCTCTTTGAAATGGTTATTGAATTAGTTTTGAGATAAGCCAGTATCAGTGTTGGCCTACAACTGATCAGTCAGAGATCGTTTTATGACAGCAGTTTTGCCAAGGACGTAGCCCTGATGGATCATTTTAGAAGAGACAAGAAATAGGATATTGAAGAATTCAGTGCAACAGCCTCCAAAGCTGGCTTACAGATCGTTACAAGCTAGCAAGACGAAGTCAATGTCGAAGAGTCATATCTACGCTTTTAGTAGGTCTAAATTTGGGGATACAAATTTTAAGAATGTGAGAAATTCAAATACCTGGGAAGCACATCAGCTCAAAATGGGACTCGTAAAAGAGCTTTGTATTAAATCTTCATGACTGAATTTGTAACAATCTTTTGATTGTGTGATGCTCCGAGATGCAGTAAATACTCTCTGAAGCTAAAAATTTTCACTTCATCTCAGTACCAACCTAAGGATGTGAATCCTGGACTTCATTTAATACTGCTTATAAAATTTTTTTCCGAAACTATGGAGAAGTCACTGATAGTAGGAAGAACTAGGCATACACCTAAAAATGAAGCGAGAGTTCCGTGATCATCCATAAGCAATTTATGGATTTCGGCCTAAGATCATCCGGCGTGGAGATCTACTGCTGATGTCTTTTAAGGCTTTAGGCGTGAGAGGAATCTAGTATAAACAAGTATAGGACCAAAATTGTGTCAAGCAAAAACCTGAGAAAGTCAATCGGTTCAAAATCATTGAAAACCTATTTAAATAGCTTCTTAGACGAAAAACAAAAATTAGAGAACGAAAAGAATATTCGAACGAGGAAGGTTGTCAGCCTGTAAAATAGAATAACGAAAGAGAAAGGGAATATTTCGGCAAGGACGTCCAACAAGCCTTTTTCAGTGCTAAATAATAATAAATTCTTAATCTTTTTAAGAAGACAACTAACAAAAATGTCAAATGGAATTGTGATACTGAAAAAAGGACTAAAAGAAAAAGAGGTCCTCCTTACTATTCAGGAGCAAAAGAGTGACTGAAAAAAACAGTTAATTAAAGTAGCCATTCAAAGCTTGGATTTTTGTCATAAACTAACCATAGCTTTGACGGAGCTAGTCATTGATTTGACTAAATTGACCAACTTGATTAATTTTTGTAATTTGAAAAAATGTGTGCCTGAGAAGCAAGATTTACCAATCTTCCTTTTTAATTGTAAATAATAATTAAATAAATTAAAACCTGTATTTTTCAGGTCCGATTATAATTATCAAAGCACTGCTGTGCGGAGGTTAAGCTTTTGGACGCATGAAGAATGTGGTAACTCCCTCATATATAGTCAAAGACTGAACATGATGCTAGAAATGAACGGAAATTAACGTTATAAAACTTTCTTTTCAATTGAAAGTAAATATTTACGAATTAACTTAAAATAAAACAAAACATCTCTTACACGAAGAGGATTATAGCCCCCCCCCCCCAGACTCTTGTTCTTTCTGCTAAAGTTTCAACAAATGATAAATATTGATCATGATAAATACTGATAAATCTTGCGAAAACCCAATGGCTTTCTCCTGTATTGAATAAAACAAATAAAATTATTTTCAATTACTGTCGACGTTTAAAAGCCCATACCCAAGTGCACATAAGCTTAGTATGTAGACTTGCAGAACATTATGTAGGTAAGTGCCTTTGTATGCATTATGGTTTCTTGTCTGTCTGTTTTTGTTTGTTTTTTTTTTTCGCCGTGAAAACTTATTTTAAAAATGCAGCAGCAAATAAGCCCTTATGTTTTACTTTTAGTAATAACTGCCAACACAAAATATGGAAAATCTGAATCAGTATCCATTGAACGTATTGTTGAAAGAGCTGTTGGAAGCCGAACAGGTAGGATATACTTTTATACGATTACAGAGAATATAATATTAGGTAAGGCGCTTAGAATTTTCTAAGACGATAAGTAAAAATTCAAATAGGGATAAAATCCTTTTAATAGACAGTGATAAATTTCACAAACAGTGATAAATTTTACAAAAATATTAGATATTTCGGTCACATATGCAGTGACCGTCATCAGTCTTACTACCGATGACGGTCACTCCATATGTGACCGAAATATCTAGTATTTTTGTTTATTTTATCAATGTCTATTAAACGGATTTTTTTCCTATATCAAATTTTATGTATCGTAATAGAAAGGCAATGTTGTCTCCTAAATTATAGTTTTCTAAGTGGCGAATGATAGAGTAACACTGAATATTATTCTTAGCTTACTCTTGAAAATAAATACATTTATTTTGAAAGGAGGGTCTATTTATTAAGTTTGGCAAGGTCTGAAATTTTGAAAACCAGAATTTTTCTTCAACGTGATGATAAGAAAATTTTGTTGAGGAAGAATCTGCATTGTGGAAGGTTGTCAAGACATAGCGTTTTGCTAAAAATGTTTTTATCATATTTCTCATGGTAAAATTGTTCCCCTAATTGTTAAGACTTTAGCAAAAAAGCTTATGTGTCAACACCTCTAAACATCATTAACAGTAAGAAAACCATTAAGGTAACATCTCAGTATTTTATTTGTAGTTTGTGGATATTTATGCCATCCTGGTTTTTCTTTACGTATTGTCATCAGGTTGGGTTTTCCTTTTTATAAAAATAATATCAATTTAGTCAATAGAACCAAGAATAGAAGGAACTTTTTCTTTGTCATTGCAATAGCTTTCCATAGTAACTCCCCTTATTCAATAGTTTCAGAAGGATTTGATATTAGCTTGTATTTATTGAATCCAAGTTCGTATAGGAATAAAAAAAATGTCTGGCACGAATCAAAATGTTTTCGCTTAAACCACCTGAAAAGTGAAGTAACTGTGGTTATATTACAAAAACGTGTCCATGTTAATTTATTTAAATTCAATTTTTGCTTTTTTTAGATATAATGGTTATTTTGTGTAAAATTTGACTGAATTTTTCTGCCTTTAATTTTCATTTAGGTGCTTTAAAATATGTTCAAGTAATTAGAGATGACATTTTGAAAGGTCTAGAAACCAAATTGACCGACCACAACAAAACTAAGAAAAAAAAATGAAAAAAAAACAGAAGCCACTCCTAATTTTGCACTTCTATTATATATTTGGATTTCTTTTCTTTATTCTTCTTTTTATTGTTTTCTTCTCTTTTAGCTTTTGTTTGTTTTTCCTGTTTTAGCCCTTTTTTAGCTTCTTTTTTGTTGTTTTAGTGTACACTAGTTTGAAGACCCTAGTTTTTCTCTCTAGTGACTTTCGTGACTTCAGTGTTTCCCACAGTTTCAAAATACGGTTCTGGTGTTTCATAAAACGGATAAATAAAATCTACATATTAGTGAGTCAAAAAAGTTTAAGTGAGTGTGGTAGTTCCCCTCAACAGAAAGAGAACACGGTAAATGGTATCGATAATCTGAAATTAGTCCTGAGTAATCATGGCTTTGTACTTTTTACGTCCTGAAAGGGGAACTAAATCTGTTTATTGCTTCTAGTGGAGAAAATAATTGACGCTCAAGCACCAGGGAGAAATAGAATAACAATAATCGCTATCGCTATTGGAATCTTGTGCCTGATAATCATATCATTAGCAGCAGCATTTTTAGGCTGCAATAGGATAAGAAGCAATAGAAACAGAAGGACACAAAGGACACTAGTTGACCTAAAAGGTAAAACATACTTAATTAGTTAATTGTGCGTATATTAGAACTTCGATTTGAAAGGATGAGACATGTATCTGCATAGACCTAGAAACGCTTTCTAAATGGGGATTAAGCCAATTTTAATGCTTGATTGCGACGTCACTTACTTTGCGGTTCGTAGATTCTATCATTTTGAACACAAATTTGGTAAGGAAAGTTAGGTTTATAAGATTATCCTAAAACTATGCATATGATTTTATACATGCGTAAACAGCTGGATTGCCGCTCGTCCATGAGAAAATCCCGTGGAAAAAAATTACAGTGGGGGGAGGAATTAAATCTACAATGAATATAAATCACTATGAGCAGTGAAATAACAATTTAATCAGATAGATATTACCGCGAATAAGTACTCCGTACTTTCAATTGGAAAACTTGTTTTTTTTTAAATTTAATAAATGATATTCTTTAACATTCGTATATTGTAATAATTATGTCAGCTGCGAATGAACTGTAACTAAAGTACTCTCATTTTTACATTCTTTTTCCCCTTTAGAAGATTTTAAAAAAACTGCATGTTTTCTAATCCAAGAAGTAAACTATGCTGAAAAAGGTGAAAAAAACTAGAAACTATTAGATTATAAAAGCTAAGCAAACTTTTCCTCGCTGCCTGCTTTAAAGTTTCCATCTGAAGTTAATTTTCAGTTGGAAGAAAGGTCCAAATTGAGCGAGCAAAAATACATCGTCAAAAATGATAAACATTTTTCTTCGCTTTCCTTATGTATATTTTTTTTTCTGTTCATTTATTCACTCGTCCCATTTTTCAAGTCCCTTTTTCTTGTTTTTATGCTAATAGAATGCTTCTTCTTTTTCCATTTTCACTAAGTAAAGGATTTTTATCTTGAAAAGAAAAGAATACATCTAATTAAAAAATTTGGCTACTTCCTTGAGCAAGGTCGAGTTCTCTCTTTTAGGACATCAATGCTGGCCTTTAATGGAGCTTTTTGTTTCATTAAATACCTTTTATTAAAAGCACGCAAATGGAATCACCTGCTGTATTCCCATGGAGTAAAAAAATACAAAAAAAAACTCTGTATTGTCAACGCCCACAAGTACGGTAATCATTTTAGGCCCGTCACAATCAGTAAAAAAGAGTAAGCTGATTGATCTAAATAAAGTGACGCCAAAATTCTAGTTCAGTTGGATCCAGCGATTAGCTAAAATCAGAATAAACAATGTTTTTTCGTTTTTAGATTTTTTATGGCTACAAGTTTTATACACTAATTATGGTCATACAAACATGCACATGATAAAATTGTTGTTGTCATTGTTGTCAATGAATGTTGTCATGGTTGTTTTCATTATTTTAATTTTAAAGAAAAATGGGAGAAAATGGCAAGAAAAGTTTTGTTTTTCTTTGGTGGTTTTATTTGCATATAAAAGAGGTATATCATAAATGTCAGTTAGTATTTTTTTTTAGAAATATTTTATATTTAATCGAAAATATTTAATACATTTCAAACCTAAGCAGTAACCAACAAAATTAACTAATATAACTCATTGTTAAGTATTTAAGTTGAGATTTTGTCAAATGAATCTTTTACAATTAGCGCTTCCATTGAAAAATCAGCTTTACTAGGCTGAACTCTCAAAACGAATAAGAAGTTGGAGTAAGAAACATTGTAAATGAGCATCGACAGAAACAAAGAATTGTTTGTGCTATTCAAAAAGACACACAGATTTGCAAAAGATAGACGCAATTGAAACAAGTGAGATTTACGTTTCACTTTTATGGTTGTAGTGGTCGTGTAGACTTTGGGAGAGACCAATTTAATTTGAAAGTGAAAGTTCTAGTCACCTTTTTACACAACTAGCCCTTCATGGACTTTGTTTCTCTAAATGCATTCAATCGAAATTTAGAGATGACCATTTTATTCAAAATAGTAAAAAGATTAGATTACAATTACTGCGGGGTCGGCACACCCCCAGAACCCAGGGCCAAATGTTTTAAGTTATGCCCTGGGGGTATATAAGGTTTTTATGTAAGGGGTGGTCGTGTAAACTTTCACACTGACAAGGGGGCTCACACACACTCACACTCACTTCTGATTGGAAATCAGAAGCTCTAGTGTCCATTTTAAGATTCCAAGTGATTAGAGGAAAACTAGCCCCATTCCCATGCAGTTCTTTTCCCCCAAGATCCGATCAAAATTTTGCGATATCCATTTCGTTCAAAATAATCAAAAGATCATATAACGATTCGTTCAGGGTTAACATTCCCCGAACGTGGAATCTTGGGTTGTAAGTTATACCCCGGGAGCATGTAAGGTTTTTATAGAAACTTTAGAAGAAGCTCATTTGATTGAAAATTGGAAGTTCTAGTTCGCTTTTCAAGAGTAAAAAGTGATCGGATTGTAACTAGACCCCCCTCCCCTCAACTCTTTCTTTTCACCAAAGGCATCCAATCAAAATCATGAGATTGTCATTTTTTCAAAATATGTCAAAGATCATATCACAATACCTTCGGGGTTGACATAACCCCCTTAAGCCAAGAGCTAGGGTTGTAAGTTATGCCCCAGGGGCATATAAGGTTTTTATGGAAGGGGATGGTCGTACAAACTTTCGAGGGGACTCATTTGATTGAAAATTGGAAGTTCTAATGCTTTCTAAGGTTACCCCCCCCCCCACGCACACCCTCTTTGACCTAAATGCATCTGATTGAAATTTCGAGATGGCTATTTTGTTCAAAATTGTCCAAAGCTCATAGAAAACGTCTGAAGGTTCAACACAGCCTTCCCCAGTGCCTGGGGCAATAGTCCAAATGTCAAATAATTATGTTTCTGGGTTTGAGGCCCCCGTCCCTTGGGGCAAGGGTTAGAAGTCGCCCGTTGTTAGTTGCCATTAAAGTTGTCATTGCAAGTTACCTCATATGTTATCACATAATATTTTGGTGGAAAGGATTGTCGCATTAGCTCTAGAGCCTCTAGAAACTCAAAGTTCTAGTTCTTTTTCCTCTTTTCCCCAAGTACATCCGGTCACATTTTGAGATAGCCATTTTGTTCAAAATAGTCCAAAGGCCAAATAACTATGCTTTCGGGGTTGACCCCCCCCCCACCCGTAGGGCAAGGGCTGTAATTTATACAAGTTGCTTGTTGTTACTTTAATGCTTTGTTTACTTTGATTCTTTGATTTACTGATTTACGGGGCACCTTTGATTTACGGAGAAAGGGCTTTAAGTAATACAAGTTTCTTATTGTTACTTTGATAGTATTTTTACTTTGATACTCTGTTTACTTTGATACTTTGCTACATTGATCTTGCTACTTTTATGCTTGTTTTGATACTTTGGGTAAGTTTTAATGTTAAAAAAATGGTTTTGAAACGGGGAATGTTGAAAGACTTGCAACTTTGGGAATCATAAATTAACAGAAATTAATTTAAAAAAAAATCTTTCCTAATTAAAAGTTTTTCTTTGGAAAGAAAAACTTTCCAAAGGCCTTGACTTCCAAAAGTCAAGGCCATACTAAAATTAATATC
Organism: Artemia sp. Kazakhstan ARC1039; assembly: GCA_029168905.1. NCBI lineage: Eukaryota > Metazoa > Arthropoda > Branchiopoda > Anostraca > Artemiidae > Artemia > Artemia sp. Kazakhstan ARC1039. Next base: position 16,969 of record JAQQPU010018762.1, read on the forward strand.
AGCAGAAACAAAAATCTATAATAATCGAACTCAAAATTACCAGAAATTACCATTAATGAATTAATGAAACCCAAGATGAGCAGAAATTTAATAAACAACATAGCAAACAAACATACAATAGGTACAAATATAAGCGAGTATATAAATCATAAAAGCGTGAAACTTAATTGAATATGCAAATCAAGCTTAAAACGAACAAAAACAAC